>JAMWET010000094.1:1070000-1102500 GCA_024036415.1 Prochilodus magdalenae | reverse complement strand
GTGTCTTCATTGACCTCTTCAGACGTCCGGTTCCCTTCACCACCACTGTGGACAGTTCTGATGATTCAGTAAGAACCGGGCAATTCTTAATGAGCCGCTCTGAATGGCTGTGTATGCAATCCCACCGTTTCATGGAGATGTTTGTGCGTCTTGTAAACCAGGTTCCAGTGAAAATGAGTCAACAGGAAGCACCAAACGGTGTCACCAAACTTTCGCTAATGGCTTAATAATAAAGCCTTTGCTGAATTCACACTCTGTGACTCACTTCACGCGAAGGCAAGCGAGTAAACGCGTTGTGCGTGCGATGGGTTATTTTTAGCTTCAGATATTTACATGAACTCGCTAATGAGCGGACGGAAGGCATGTGACGTGTATGTTTGCATGCCAGGAGATGACCGTGAGATGGGATCGGCTTTATCCCAGGAGTTGGGCTTGGCCTAGTGCCTGCGCCGCCGCCACAGCCGCATATTTTTTAGGTTCATGCAACACATATTTGTGATGTGTATGTTTTGCTCTGCGTGATTCTCCCAGACTTAAGGCAGTAAAAGTGATTCAGATTCCTCCCGTCGCGCACTCGTCCTGAAACGGAGCCCAAACAGCGGAGCGCATCGACACAGCCGTATCTACAAATTTACTGCAACAATTTCACAGTCAGAAACTGCAGCTTGGAGCGTTACTGTCAGCAAGTTCTCTCAGAGCTCATATCGCCGGAGCATTTGAATTAGCACCCCGCGTTCACGCTCACACATAACCTTTACTGCCCTTTTATGGCATTTAACCCTTAAATGGTAAGCACTGTCCTTGGTTTTTTAGCAGTTAGGGGGGCTTAGAGGACTGTGGAGAAGTCCAAGACCACCTTTGATTCATTTAATGTCCAGACCGAGAGGCAATTGAGCATAACGTCGCTGTCCAATGACAAACATGCAAATCCATTTTTTGTCGATTTTGACTTTTATGCATCATTTGAACACAGCAGCTGCTGTTTACACTGTGTGAAAATTTCATGATGAATGGACCAACAGAAACGGCCCAAAATCGTTCATGAAGAAGTCTGGTTCCATTGACTTGCATTCAGATAAATGAGGTTTTTGTCCTCTCCTGTAAAGTTGCCATTTTGGAAATAGAGTAGACAATGCCATGGAGGTCTGAAAGGACGTGTAGCTGTTTAAATAGAAGCTCCTCGCTGAGAAAAGCAAATAGACATTTTAAACAAAGAAGCTGCTGGTGCTTTCAGAACATTGCACTGAACACCTCATGAGAGCAGACCTCAGCATCACTGACTGTGTTCACTTATCTGGAAGAAAAGTGGGTTGGAGGGAAGGAGGTCATGGGTTGGTAGCTTTAAGGATTAAGACCACCCACACTTTTGCGGTCTGGTGAAACTTCTGCCTCCAGACCCCTAGAGTCAGAGAATAAGGAGGGCGAGTGAGCGAGGGCGGGTGGGTGTCTGAACTCATGCTGCAGGCCATAATGCTGTTTTTCAAACTAGTCCCCGGGTCCCACCAGACAGATCACATTTTCACATATTGCAGTTTCCCAGCTTTCAGAAACATTAGGAGGATTTGGGATGCACCATTATGAGAATTGTGGGCAAGTGTCGATGTCCATATTGCTCACGTGTGTTACATGCCAATGCATATTAATAATATCACTCAGTGCTGGCTGAGATGGCCTGGGAACAGGTAGGGCCCTTCCTGCCATACAACTCGGCTTGACAGTAGGCACCAGCCTAACCCTCACCCCAGCACAGAGCAGCACATACCCTCTCTTACAGCAAATCCAGCCCTCCCATTAGGCTTAACTGTTCATGACCTTGCCTCCCGAGCATCCATGGCCAAACGAGGAAGTTGCTGAACACTACACAGCCTTCTGTGACTGATGTGGACAATATTTATTAAGCCACACCTACAGAGGTAGTGTCTCTCAGTATGGTGTTGGGTAGAGGTTCCTGTGATAATCAATCCCATGCATCTTGAATATCGTCGCTGTCCAGTGAAAAGCATGCATCTCCACTTTTGTGGAGGTGGAATTTTTATTTTTATGCATCATTTGAACACATCAGCTGCTGTTTACACTGAGTGATAGTCTCATAATGAATGGACCAACAGAAATGGCCCGAAAGATCTGGTTCCATTGACATACATTAAAGTCTATTTAGGTTTTTGGCCTCTCCTGTAAAGTTGCTCTTTTGGAGATACCTGTTTTTCTTTGAGCAGCGACGATATTCATTTTGACCATGATGCCTTAACACGTGGACCCAAGGTTTAAGGTTCAGGTTTATTTGTCAACGTCAAGGATTTGTTATTCATCTCGACCAAACAAAACACTAATCACTGTAGACACTGTAGCCATTCGGAGTCACTCCATGACAGTCTGGCACGACACCATTGCAGTCTTTGGCGTGGTGTTAAGGGCAGCCATCGTAACGGTCTGTGTGCACATAGTCCTGGGTCACGCAGCCGTCTGCCAATGGTGTTGGCACTAACAGGATGGCTCATGTATGGAATCACTGCAGTCATAGCTGTTGGGTCAGTCAGGTACAGCGATAAGGCCTGTCCTGGCTCACATGTGCGGCCGAGCATGAAACTTGAATCATTGGCGTGTCTCACGATATCAAACCTACCCACCAATTTTCATTCCAGCCGATTCCGATTTTGACGATGAGTGTGTATCACAGATTAAGCTGCTCTGATTGGCTGAACGTGTGGCTGTAGTCATCTGGTCACATAACCTTTCGCAACAGACCCAACCATTCTCTGTGTTGTTATTGTTATCGAGTGTTGCAGTGACCTTTCAGTCTGTGATCATTTAGAAAGATAATCCAGATATTTTATCCAGTATGAATCGGACGGTGGAAATCTTCTAAATCACATTATACAACCTCCTCTGGTCCGGCTAATCCAGCTCCAATAGTGCTAATCACAACTGCACACTGAACTAAGCCCTCCACTCTCTTCAGAGGAAAACTTCAGAAACGAGTGCTTGCCCACTGAGCATAATCAATGTGGAAATGATGTCCTCGTGCTTAAGGAGCAGTGTGTGTGCTGTGTGCTAGTGGCTACGAGTGCTTTGACTCCCTGATTGCGCGTTAAATGGGTAGCCTGCTTGAGGACGGCTCTGGCCGTCGTGTCTCCATTGTTTAAGCCTCTTGGTAAGTGCGTTTGAGAGTGCGAATGTTTGTGGAGACGAGGCACTCTTTGGTTATGTGTGAAGTGTTGGTGAATGTGTTCAGCTTAATGACGTGTCTCCTGAAGTCTAATGTGCTGTCATTCCTTCCTCTGCAGCTGAGGGCACACGCAGTGGACCTGAATGGCAATCAGGTGGAAAACCCCATTGACATTGTGATCAACGTGATTGACATGAATGACAACCGACCTGAGTTTGTCCATCAGATTTGGAACGGAACTGTTCCAGAGGGCTCAAGGCCAGGTATGCTCCAACGGAGACGCATCATGACTCCTATATACACTCACCGGACACTACATTAGGAACACCTCCTTGTATCTACACTCATTGTCCATTTAATCAGCGCCACTGACCATATAGGGGCACTTTGTGGTTCTACAGTTACAGACTGTAGTCCATCTGTTGCACTGTTCTTCAATGGTCAGGACCCTCATAGGACCACCACAGGTGGTGTTGGTCATCCTCTAGTCCTTTATCAGTGCTCACAGGACGCTGCCCATAGGACGCTGCCCATAGGAGGCTGCCCATAGGAGCCTGCCCATAGGACGTTGCTCAGAGGATGCTGCCCAGAGGATGCTGCCCAGAGGATGCTGCCCAGAGGATGCTGCCCAGAGGATGCTGCCCAGAGGACGCTGCCCAAAGGACGTTGCCCAGAGGACGCTGCCCATAGGACGCTGCCCAGAATCGCAAGGGCTCAGTATTATGCCTGAACCTGCCCACAGGACGCCGTTGGCTGGAAGGTTTTGGTTGGTGGACGATTCCCATAGGCTGCCCATAGGAGGCTGCCCATAGGAGGCTGCCCAGAGGACGCTGCCCATAGGAGGCTGCCCATAGGAGGCTGCCCATAGGAGGCTGCCCAGAGGACGCTGCCCATAGGAGGCTGCCCAAAGGACGCTGCCCATAGGACGCTGCCCAGAGGACGCTGCCCAGAGGACGCTGCCCAGAGGATGCTGCCCAGAGGATGCTGCCCAGAGGATGCTGCCCAGAGGACGCTGCCCATAGGACGCTGCCCAGAATCGCAAGGGCTCAGTATTATGCCTGAACCTGCCCACAGGATGCCGTTGGCTGGGAAGTTTTGGTTGGTGGACGATTCTCAGTCCAGCAGTGACACTGAGGTGTCCAGCAACACTGCTCTGTCTGATCGACCCACACCAGCACAACATACACTAACACACCACCTCCACCACGTCAGTGTCCCTGCGGTACTGACAGTGATCCGTCACCCACATAATACCTGTGGTGGTCCTGTGGGGGTCCTGACCATGGAAGAACAGGGTAGCAGAATGTAGAGAATCAGAAGGACTTCAGTCTGTAACTGTAGAACTACAGCGTTCTCATATAGAGTAAGCAAAGCTGATGAAATGGACAGTGAGTGCGGAGACGAGGAGGCTGCCAGCTGCTTAGAGGAGCGCATAGTTGCTGAAGTATTAATACAAGGTTTAAAGAGTCAGAGCCTATCCTGCTAACAAACTAACAGCAGCTGAGTTTGTACCCATCAGCCCTTTTTCCCCCTCCCCTCAGGTACATCAGTAATGACCGTCACGGCCGAGGACAAAGATGACCCTCGCACTCAGAATGGCCAGCTCCGCTACAAGATCCTATCTCAGAATCCCGAGAGCCCCAGCTCCAACATGTTCACCATCAACAACCGCACCGGCAGCATCATCACCGTGGCAGCAGGACTGGACCGAGAGGTAAACACAGGATGATTTATTTACCATTTATTCAGCCTTCACACTGACGCATGTGTTCCTGCCTGGCTTTATATTATTGATACACTGACAGCACTACACAAAACCCTGCCGACGTTGATGTACCTGTGAAGTGCTGCTCTTAACAGTGTTGAAAATGTCGGATGGTTTAGTGGCAGGAAGGAGTTCTCAGACTTTATCTGTATTCCAGTAGCTCATGATGCAAATAATGTATAGGGCTTCCCACCACATGTAGTCATTAAGGCTCATTTGGAGGCTTCTTTCATTTTGCTCCAGAGCTGCAAAGCTGATAGCTAACAAGTAATGGAAGTGTGTAGCCTCCATTTGGCATCATGCAAACAGCGTTCCTAAATCATCAGACAAAAAAAACAACAACGGGATTTAACTGGTGGGTGGCCGTCACTACTAGTTTCAGCTATGCCGCATAGTGGTGTCCCACAGTGTCGGGAACCACCTGAACAAGCCTCTTTGAAAGTACTTGGCAACTCAACACTGTTTGAGGCAGGGGTTGGATGAATCACACAATGCTAAGTGGTGTTGGAGACAGAGTTGTAGAGGTTCCTGATGGTGCACTGTGATAATCCATCCCATGTAGCTTGAACATTCTCACACAGTTCCTGCAGATGGTGCGGTAGGGGTGGAGGTGGAGTGGCACCAGGCCTTCTGGGCGTGTGGCAGGTGACAGCAAACTGTTCATCTTGGTGCTGACCACGGTGCCTCCACACATGGATTTGTTGGTGGTTTCCACCATGTGGATCACTGAAGATGACCTGCTGCCATTCTGAGTCACTCCATGACAGTCTGACACGACCGTGGTGTTAAGGACAGTCGTGGTAACGGTCTGTGTGCATGTAGTCCTGTGTCGTGCAGCCGTCTGCCAATGGTGCTGGCACTAACAGAAGGACTCATCGCTGATGCTCGCTGAGTATACACAACTGTGGCGTAAGCATCCATTACCTGTTAGCTGTTTTAGCCTTGAAGCTCCTCTTTGAAACAAACCTCAGACATGCTTTCTTAAAGAATAAGATTCTGTATAGATTGGGGAGGGGCTGGGGAATCTAGACTGGCTCCAAATGATCTGATCTCTCAGAACTGCATGCCTCCAAACGTATCACTTCCTTGTATCATCGCCGGAATGTTTTTCTGGCAGTTGCATTGATTCATATGACATCAAGCTCTGGATCAACACTGCTGCCGACAAGTCATGCTCTCATCTGCTAAACGGCTTAATCCTGGGTCACGGGGGATGCTTGGGCCTAGCCCAGTATTCAATGGACGGAAGGCAGCCTGGACGGCCACGAGTCCCAAACACATAGACATAGACCATTAACACCTAGGTGGCAATTGACCTGACTGCATGTCTTTGGACTATGGGAGGAAACCAGAACACATAGAGGAAGCCCACATGGGCTCAGAGAGAACATGCACTCTCCACACAGAAAGGACCTTGAACAACGACTCGAACTCAGGCCCTTCTGGCTGCACCCTTCAGCGCTGCTTGCTGTGCCCACCCTGCTGCCCACAATGAACATGCAATGAGTTCTGTGTGGCATGAATGCTTCAAGCCCTTGTGAAAGCATTTTTAAAGAGAGAACAGTTGTGCCAAGATGACCTTTGTCCATCCCCGGAATGGCATTGGACACAGCACTGTTGTCACTGTCAGACACATTGTCACTGTCAGAATGAGGGATTGAGCTGTTTCAAGGCGATCGCAGTTGAGTCTCAGCTCCTGTCCTAAAACAGTATCTGGACACACAGTACTCAGTCATACTCAAGGTGTGTAGTCGTGGAACTAGGTATGCTGGTGTTGTTTCAACTCTCCTTACCAACAATAGCCTAAAGGCATTTGACCTTTAACCTACAGCTTCATACCCCTGACGATAACTCTTTCCCAGTACTCAGATCCTGTCATAAATCCGTGAAATGCAAGTCCAGTTCCGGGAAAGCAGCTCTTCCCAAACGGAATTATTGAACTGATGCACACTTACACGCAAACCCTGATATCCGACAGAACTAAACAGTGAGAGGGATCAAACCTTCCCACCTTTGGGTTTGTTGCACCATTCCTATAGGCCCGTTCTTCTTGACTGTTTTAGCCAGTGTTAAGTGCAGCCGATGTTTCAACACGAGGCTTTTCGAGGTCCTGACATCAAGGATATGAAGACGTAGTGTGGAGGAGCTGGAGCAGCGTTTTCGATTTCTGTTGTACAGTTTAGTGTTTGCACACTAATCTCTCCAGCACACCTGATTCAGCTTATCAGCTCATTATCAGCCTTCATTAGCTGGATCAGGTGTGCAGGAGCTGGATCCGACTCGGAACTCGGCTCGGCAGTGTTTGTATTGAGTAACGCGCAGTAGGTTTGCTGGCTGGTTGGCCGCCGGGTGCCTAATGGGGATTCTAATGACACACGGCCTAATGCCTGATAAAATGCTGTTCAAGGCTTCCCAGCTCACCACTTCACACTTACTCAGCCTAGAGCCTCAGCAAACTGCTACACGGTTAGTGAGAGGCTGTGATAGAGGAGGAGATGGAGCCGCGGAGTGTATGTATGATATATACAGACCAGCCACTTTATTAAGCCACTCTTCCCCTTTTACAGTGGTGGATCATTCTCAGCACTGCAGTGACACTCACGTGGTGGTGGTGGTGTGGTTGTGTGGCTGGTGCTGGTGTGAGTGGATCAGAGACAGCAGTGCTGTCCACTCACTGTCCACTCCATTAGACACTCCTACCTCGCTGCTCCACCTTGTAGATGTACAGTCAAGAGACGATAGCTCATCTGCTGCTGCACAGTGCAGTGCTGGTCATCCTCCAGTCCTTCATCAGTGGTCACAGGACGCTACCCACAGGATTCTGCCTACAGGACGCTGTTGGCTGGTTAGTTGTGGATGTTGGACGATTCTCAGTCCAGCAGTGACACTGAAGTGTCCGGCAGCTCTGCTGTATCTGACCCACTCAATCCAGCACAACACACACTAACACACCACCACCACATCAGTGTCACTGCAGTGCTAAGAATGACCCACCACCCACTCATACCTGCTCTGTGGTGGTCCTGTGGGGGTCCTGACCATTGAAGAACAGGGTAATAGAGTATACAGAGAAACAGATGGACTACAGTCTGTAACTGTAGAACTACAGAGTGCTCCTATATGGTAAGCAGAGCTGGTAAAATAGAACCACGAGTGAGTGATTTGTAGAGTAGCTTCCTGCCTTTCTCCACCTTAAATAAACAACCCACGCTGATAAAGCTCTCCAATCATTAGCCTCGATATTTACAGCGTTTGCATGGCTTCGTGCCACAGTTGGCGACGTACCACTATGAGGTGCGGAATGTCGTTAGGGGCAGGAAACGTTTCCAGTGCAGACACGTGAAACATTCAGCCAGTCGTGTCCAAACTTTCGACCTGTACTGCAGCACATGGACGTCTAAGACATGCAGAGAAACCTCAACGCACAGCACATGCACATTGCAGATGGCTGGCGAGCTAATAAACATCGCACCTTTCACAATATGCACAAACAAACAGCTCACGGCACATGCTGATCCATATCACCGGCCCACGGTTCCTAATGAAAGCGTTGGACTTTGTCCCGCAGCACTGGCTGGCATTCGTCACCTTGACACGTAAAAGAAACAAATGAGATATTGTACTTGTTGAGCCTCTGTCGGAGAGGAATATTAATAAGGGGCATAAAGGCGGTGAAAATTTCCATTTGATGTCGACACACATAATTATTTTATCTCTCCTGACTCATACGGAAACAGTGCCGCTCCGCAGCTGGCATTTCAAAACCAGCCGAACCAACTCAAACCGGAAACCTCAGAACAGCTGATGTTTCAGCGATCACATCTCAAGCGTTTAAATGAATTGCCGGAGAATGATTAACCTTAGTTGCACTCATTTAACCCCTTAAATTCCTGGGCTTATTACATCCTAAGGCTTCTGATGCAGTGACTACAGTGCCGAGTGAGTGAGTTATTCCACTGTAGGAAGTGGAAGAGAGCGGAGGTTTTATTCAGATATGGTATTTTAGTTGAATTTAAGCACTAGCACCAAGTTATTTTGGGACACACATTTGTAACACATTTTACTGAAAGTCATATTTCAAAATAAAAGTCCTCATTTATTAATTATTTGATTTCTGGGCAGGCAAAATAAAACTAACCTGGGTTCACCCCTTTGTACTGTTGAGGAAATATGCTGTTGAGGAAAATGTTATTAAGATCATTAAATTAGAACAATTATACATGCATTTATTATAGTATTTGTTATTATTATTATTATTATTATTATTATTATTATTATTGTATTTATTATTATTGTTGTATTATTTTTTTCCAGGAAGATAAGTGAGGGAGAACTAGGCTTTATAGAGAGGTATAAAGAATGATATCTGTTGGAATGAGTATTGATAAGCATGTTACGTCAGAACGAGTGATCCTCAAACAGTGTATGGGCCTGCTGAATGAAGCTTCTGGTGCAATACAAATTTAAAGATGACAAAGAGTAGAAAGTAGAAAGAATCACAAAAAAGCGAAGTTCATAAAAGTCTAGACAAAAAAGTGGCAGATTTCTATTTTGCCTGTCCAGAAATTAAACATTTCACTAAAAATAAAATAGATTCCCAAAATAATAAATGAGGACTTTTATTTTGAAAAAAAAAATGTTTTTCAGTAAAATATGGTAGTACTCTCTATTAATGTAATGTAAAACATGTACACTTTATTAATGTTTTAAACATGTATTAATATGTTTATTAATAAGTGTTTAGGCACGATGTTTTGAATGTGTTATGTAGACACCCTTCAAGTAAAGTGTTACCGTAATTTTATTAGCTTCAGCCATCTAACCGTTTTTCACAGTGTGACGAGACAAGGCGACCTGGTCCTACTAGCGACTGTGGATTGTTTAAATGATTGCCTGTCAAGTAGATGAGGAGAAAAAATTAGAGTCAGAGTTGCTTATTTCATGTTCTGTCTGACTCTTCTGCTTTCAGAAAGTTCCTCAGTACACCCTGATCATCCAGGCCACCGATATGGAGGGGAGCCCCATGTATGGCCTCTCTAACACAGCCACAGCGGTCATCAGGGTAACGGATGTCAACGACAACGCACCGGAGTTCACCACGGATACAGTAAGTCCGACCGTCCACAGTATCGTCTAACCCTTAATAGGCTTTTTACAGTTGTGCAATTTGTTCTGATTGAAGTCATTTTCCACAGTTGTTAATGTTAGTGTTAGTAAACAATAATGAACAATAGTGAACAGTAGTAAATGGTAGTGACCAGTAATGAATAGTAGTGAACAATAATGAACACTAATTAACATTAGTGAACAGTAATTAGGTGTAGTGAACAATGAAAAGTAATAAACAGTAGTGAACAATAATGAATAGTAGAGAACAGTAATGAACAATAATAAATATTAGTGAACAGTAATTAGGTGTAGTGAACAATGAAAAGTAATAAACAGTAGTGAACAATAATGAATAGTAGAGAACAGTAATGAACAATAATAAATATTAGTGAACAGTAATTAGGTGTAGTGAACAATAATGAAATGTAATGAACAGTAGTGAACAATAATGAAAAGTAGTGAACAATACTTAACAGTAGTGAACAGTAATAAGCTGTAGTGAACAATAATGAACAGTAGTCAATAGTAATAAGTTTTAGTGAACAATAATGAACTGTAATGAACAGTAGTGAATGGTAGTGAACAGTAGTGAACAGTGCTGAACTGCAGTGAACAATAATGAATAGTAGTGAATAGTAATGAACAGTAATGATGTTTTGAATAACCATAAACAGCTGTGTACACCAATGACCAGTAGTAAGCAGTAGTGACCAGTAATGAACAGAAGTGAACAGTAGTGAACAGTACTGAACTGCAGTGAACAATAATGAATAGTAATGAACAGTAATGATGTTTTGAATAACCATAAACAGTCGTGAACACCAATGACCAGTAGTAAGCAGTAGTGACCAGTAATGAACAGTAATGAACAGCAGTGAACAGTAGTGACCAGTAATGATGTTTTGAATGACCATAAACAGCTGTGTATACCAATGACCAGTAGTAAGCAGTAGTGACCTGTAATGAACAGCAGTGAACAGCAGTGACCAATAATGAACTGTAGTGAACAGTAGTGACCAGTAATGAACTGTAGTGAACAGTATTGACCAGTAATGAACTGTAGTAAACAGTAATGAACTGTAGTGACCAGTAATGAACTGTAGTGAACAGCAGTGACCAATAATGAACTGTAGTGACCAGTAATGAACTGTAGTGAACAGCAGTGACCAATAATGAACTGTAGTGACCAGTAATGAACTGTAGTGAACAGTAGTGACCAGTAATGAACTGTAGTGACCAGTAATGAACTGTAGTGACCAGTAATGAACTGTAGTGAACAGTAGTGACCAGTAATGAACTGTAGTGACCAGTAATGAACTGTAGTGAACAGCAGTGACCAATAATGAACTGTAGTGACCAGTAATGAACTGTAGTGAACAGTAGTGACCAGTAATGAACAGTAGTGACCAGTAATGAACTGTAGTGAACAGTAGTGACCAGTAATGAACAGTAGTGACCAGTAATGAACTGTAGTGAACAGTAGTGACCAGTAATGAACTGTAATGAACAGTAGTGACCAGTAATGAACTGTAGTGAACAGTAGTGACCAGTAATGAACAGTAGTGACCAGTAATGAACTGTAGTGAACAGTAGTGACCAGTAATGAACAGTAGTGACCAGTAATGAACTGTAGTGAACAGTAATGAATAGTAGTGAGTGCATTTTCTGCCACTGAGGTAAATATGTCTACATTAATGAAAGCAGCAAATGTGTTTACTGAGATATTTTACCAGTTTAACACCAGCTATGAGAGTGTGGTAACTCTTTACAGTAGGGTAGTGTTAATAAGGCTACGTGACACCTTCATGACAATCGTGTCATGACAACTCTTTATACTTTACATTTTTCTGAAGCTTTATTACAATAAAGTCTAACTTGGCCAGCAGTATTGGCATTATAGAGAATGATACATGCTGGAATAAGCAGTGATACATGTTATGTCGGTCGTCATGACAAGCTTATGTAGGTGTCATGTAGCCTATATGAACAGCCCCCTAGACTAAAGTGTTACCCACCACTCTAACTCAGCAGCCTTCGGAGAACAGTGGTTAGTGATGTTTGCTTGTTTTATGTTGGTTAAATCTATAGCGCATCTAGAACAGGGTCAAACTGACTCAATAGTGTCCAATTCCTGGATGATATTCTCTACAAAGCAACGTTGATAGTTTAGGAACCTTCATCATTTCCATATGACTTATTATAAAGAGGGGGTTGAAATGACCTCCATGTGTTTCCTGTGGAACGTTGACTTCCATGGAACTTGCCATTGCATAACACTTTACTGTAGGCCTGCATTCATAACTATAGCTACATAACACCTACATAAACTCATTCTATCAATTAAACCTGCATAAACATTTATAAAGATGAATTCCACCTAATAAAGAAACCACTGACCCCTATATGGATCACCTAAATACCCTTTAAGCATTTGTACAAGGATTCAAGGTCCTAGGTTCTGGTGTTAATCACACCTTGAGAGGGCGGTGCTGAGTAATCATCAGCTGGGGGCTACTAAGCAGAGCTCTGCATTGCCACGTGACTCTTTGGGACTTCCAGGTCCCTCCACAATAAAGCATTGCAGAGCGAGACTAAATCTCCTGTGCAGGAGTGGGCGGTTAACCAACCCAGTGCGCATGGGGTGGGGGTGGGACAGTACATGTATAGAGAAACCCCCCAGATCAATAACTAGCCCATATGGAATGATAAGAAGCACACAGTGATTAGCATGTATATTTAGCATACGGTGAAAACGGCTGCATAATCAATAAGAAAGTAAAGTCTTTCTAATTAGCACTGAAGCGGCCGATCACATGGTGCAGCCTGTAGGTGGTCAGTCGGCCTCAGCTATGGACGGTGCACCACTGTAAAAAGTGTTTAGCTGGTCCAGCCTAAAAAAATCACTTTCATTTGTTCCAAGTAAATGAATCAGGGTTATTCAACCGAAAAAAAGGGACTTTGAACAAACAGTTATTTCAATTAACGGACATTTTTGGGTTTGAATTAATGCTATTTAACTGCTTGTTATTAAAAAAAGCTATTTTTAGGTGGGATTTTTTATTTATTTATTTTTACATCGTAGTGGCCGCAGTTCTATACTAGGGTAAAAGGCATTGGGTACACTGTAATCACAAATGAACACCAATGAACTGAAAATGCCCGTCAGATAGATAGATAGATAGATAGATAGATAGATAGATAGATAGATACTTTATTGATCCCAGAGGGAAATTCAAGCATGTCAGACTTGCCTAGAGACTTTTGAGACTGGAGTACTGGCATTGTAAAAAGTGCCAACTCAACTCAGAAAATCACTTTGGTTTGTTCCAAGTAAATGAATCAGGTTTATTCAACCAAAAAAAAAAGGGACATTGATCAAACAGTTATTTCAGTTAGCAGACATATTTGGGTTTGAATTAATCTTATTTAACTGCTTGTAATAAATTGAAGCAATTTTTTAGGGTGTCTTTTATTTTTATTTATTTATTTATTTATTTATTTATTTATTTATATATATATATATATATATATATATATATATATATATATTTTTTTTTTTTTAATTTATTTATTTATGTATTTATATATATATATATATTTTTTTTTATTAATTTATTTATTTATTTAATGTTTTATTTATTTATTTGTTTGTTGGTTTATTTATTTATTTATTTATTTGTTATATTGTAGTGGCCGCAGTTCTATACTAGGGTAAAAGGCATTGGGTACACTGTATTCACAAATGAACGATTTTCTTCTGAAATAATCATAACTGAAAATGACCGTCACATGTCAGACTTGCCTAGAGACTTTAGAGACTGGAGTATTGGCACTGTCAAAATTGAATCATTTTTACTCAACTCCATAAATCACTTTCATTGAAAGAACTGTTTGTTCAAACTCCATTTTTTTTATTTTCTTGGTTGAATAAACCTGATTCACTGTATCAAATGTGAATGACTTTTTAGGTTGGCCCAAGGACACACGGTTTACAGTGGGACACTGTCCACACCCGAGGCCAACTGCCCACCTACAGGCTTGACTAAACTTGTTTTACTGTTTGTCCATTTCTGGACCAATTCTATTGGTCTGTCCATCGTGGACATTCCCTAAACTGAGTAAGAGCTAGAGCTTTTAACCAGGAGGGAAAAAGATTAACAGCTCCAGGTCTTATGATTGATCAGTCACTGAGAACTCGGCCCACCACTTATGATATAGATATCTGAGTGTTGCTATTAGCACCTAGAGGTGTTCAAGCAGTGTTAACGTGACTGACATACTGTAGAATGGGCTCGTTCTCTTGCGTGCTCTCTCGCTCGCTCTTGCCACTCGCTCTCTCGCTAGCTCTTGCTCGCTCTCTCGCCAACCCCCCCGCAACTTTTTGCTGTTCTCCATCCTGACAGGTAAGATATTAGCAAGCCATTCCGCCCAATATCTAGTTAGTCTGTGATTTCTGTCACTTGTCATAGGAAACGACTGAGGGAAAGCACAGCGGTGTTTAATGGAATTGGAAAAGTGTGTTTGAAGGACGTTTCTCATTATTTCCGTAAAGCCTTCACGACAGCCGGCCATATTTGAAGAAAAAACCTGGTCACGCTCGACAGCCTGCTCTTTAGATATTAATGAGGACTTCAAAAACACTACCTTTGAGTTTTGTTTAACCACGGGAGATATTCCGGACCTCTCGCAGCCCCTCCTAGCCGCACTCGGCCAAATAAACTGCCAAGGCGACTTCTCCTCCATCAATCTCTCTCGGAGTGTAACGCGAGCCGAGCATTTCCCAAACGTGTCTGATTCGATTAGCTTGGAGTGGCTGCCGTATGATAACGTTCGGAGGCAGCATTTCAGCGTGATAACATCATCATGCTTAATTATGCAGATTATATTGTCATTCATAGAGCACACATAAGGTTTTGGGGAACGTGTTATTACGTGCTGGGGAAATCTCAGCAATGCCAGGGTTCATCTTCAGTATAATGGTGTCTGACGGCTCTGTGGAGCTCTCGCTGCAGGGTCTGTTGGTGTGCGTGAGTGTGGACGGTGTGCAGGTTGGAAAGAACACTGAAGTGGGAAATGTACTGGATTTCTATGTGTACATTATGTTCACATGAATAGTGCACAAATCACGTTCACACAGTTGTTGACAAAAAATGGAAAGGTGGAATTCGTGTTACTGGGGTATGTATTTTTTTGGGTGGTATTGATGTCCACATTGGACTCAAGTGCATTCAGTGTAGCACCTTGGTCATCTGTCTGTCTGTCTGTCTGTCTATCCATCCGTTCATCCATCCATCCTTCCATCCATCAATCCATCCATCCTATCTGTCCTTCTGTCCTTCTGTCCTTCTGTCCTTCTGTCTGTCTGTCTGTCTGTCTATCTATCCATCCATTCATCCGTTCATCCATCCATCCATCCATCCATCCATCCATCCATCCATCCATCCATCCATCCATCCATCCATCCATCTATGTACCTGTCTGTCTGTCTACCCATCTATCATCTATTTGTCTGTCTGTCTATCCGTCTATCCATCTATCATCTGTCTGTCTGTCTGTCTGTCTGTCTGTCTGTCTGTCTGTCTGTCTGTCTGTCTGTCTGTCTATCTATCTATCTATCTATCTATCTATCTATCTATCTATCTATCTGTCCATCCATCCGTTCATCCATCCGTTCATCCATCCATCCATCCATCCGTCCGTCTGTCTGTCTGTCTGTCTGTCTGTCTGTCTGTCTGTCTGTCTGTCTATCCATCTGTCTATCCATCCATCCGTTCATCCGTTCATCCATCCATCCATGCATCCATCCATCCATCCATCTGTCTGTCTGCCTGTCTGTCCTTCTGTCCTTCTGTCTGTCTATCCGTCTGTCTATCTATCCATCCGTTCATCCATCCATCCATCCATCCATCCATCTATGTACCTGTCTGTCTGTCTATCCATCTATCATCTATTTGTCTGTCTGTCTGTCTATCCATCTATCATCTATCTGTCTGTCTGTCTATCCATCTATCATCTATCTATCTATCTGTCTGTCTGTCTGTCTGTCTATCTATCTATCTATCTATCTATCTATCTATCTATCTATCTATCTATCTATCTATCTATCTATCGGTCTGTCTGTCTGTGGTATATCAGGATCATCAGTTAGAGCTGTTAGAGTTATCAGTTGGAGCCTGTAAAGTTATTAATCACCAACAACATTCATTTAGTTGGGTGTGTCCAAACTTTTGACTGGTAGTGTATATGTAAATGAAACATATCATAATTTGCCATCAGCCCTCATTTTCAATATTGGGTGTGCAATTTTTCCTTTGCATTCCAGTGGGCAGTTAAACCCTTCTTATGCAAGGAATTGCGAGACTTAAGGATACTGAATACAGCCGGTGGCTTTGTTTATACAGTGTATAGTTAGCTCTGGGATGGCTAAAAATTTCAACAATTCATCAAAATTTGGGGAATTTTCTGATTTTTTTTTTTTTTTAAGTTGTCTGATATTTCATATCAATAACTGATGATATATTTATGCATTTAAATTATTTTTTAATTTACTATGCTAAAATACCCGCACTTTATTTGAGTTACTACAAATGAAACCCTACCTAATTTAATTCTATGCTAGTTCTATTATGTCCACGTGAATCTAATCAGTTCCTAAATATTATAAATATCTATTGGCTTATGTACATTGAAACATCATCATTAGCCCACACATCGGTTTCTATACCTACCAAACACAAAAAAACACATCACCATTGTTTCTGCTGTGTTCTCCGTGTACTTACCCTGTGTGAATATGTTCCTCACACAGTTCTACGGCGAGGTCCCGGAGAACCGAGTGAACGTGATCGTGGCCAACCTGACAGTGACGGACAAAGACCAGCCGAACTCGGCAGCCTGGAACGCAGTGTACAAGATCACCGGCGGCGACCCCACAGGCCGCTTCTCCGTCCCCACTGACCCCACCACTAACGAGGGCCTAGTGACCGTGGTCAAGGTGAGTGGAATTACCCAGAATCCACCGGGAGCCACTTACACACAACTTTTCCTCGGATTCTGGCTTTTGCGTGGCCGTGATGCCTCAGTCAGAAATCCTTGCGGTGGGCATATTCGGTGGATTTCTGTTGAAATGAATGTCCCTCATACAGAAATCTGTCCGGGAGCCTGCTGATCCGGTCTTCAAGGTCATGTTTGACGCATGTGAGTTGTCTCCGGTGTCCCAATACATGCCGGTTGACCATAAGCAGGAGCATACATGAATTATATTAGGGGTTTTTCTGGAATTATGATGGTCTTGGGGTAGATTATCTTGGAAATGCCTTATAGACTTGAACACAGAGCCATTCAAAAGTTTCAAAAAGGCTTTACACAGTGAAATGCTCATCCAAATAGTTGACTGTTTCGATTGTTTCATGAAATTGACATGCTTGCAACTGTTGCAACCAAGTTTAAAATGAGCTGCACAGTGATTTACATTGTGCAACTCAAGTGCAATTGAGTTTCATGTAGGTTTCATGAAACCAAAGTTGCATGAAAGTTTCTCCATGTGCACCTTATGCACCTTACATACTAATACAGTCATTGTCTGTTATTGTCTGTTTCTGGATTTTAAGAATCCGATAAATACACTTGGATTTTAGTTCAATAATCAGATTATTGAGCTATATACAACTCAATTATTCCCATTAATCCCATTAATCGGCTGCTTTGCTACATCTGCACATGCCCAAACAATACTGGATAGAAGTGTTAAAAAAAATATCGACTTCTGTAGACCCATAATTTTACCAGCATCAAATTTCAAAACACATTACTACCAAAATCCCATTTTCATTAGTGCATACATTCACTGCACTATTAGGGGAAAAACATTTTTCCAACATGATAAGATATTTACCTTGCTTTGTAATATGCTTCCTCACAGCCCGTTGATTATGAGACCAGCCGGACGTTTGTGTTAACCGTGGTGGCGATGAACGAGATTGCGCTGGAGCGAGGAATCCACCTGCCCCGCCAGTCCACAGCCACCGTCTCCATCCGGGTTATTGACGTGAACGAAAGCCCGTACTTCGACCCCAACCCCAGGCTCATCAAACTGGATGAGGGAATGCCGCCCAACTCTGCGCTGATCCCTTTCACGGCCCAGGATCCCGACCGCTTCATGCAGCAGAGCATCAGGTACAGCTATGTGTTTAAAACCCAACTGTCCTCAAAGACAAAGACCACAACCCACCCACAAGCCCCCCACAAACCTACCCAGCAGCCATTTCTTCATAATTATGTTGTTGCACGATGCAAACACTCCGAGTGGTTTGATATGGTCCTATCTTAAGAAACTAGTCAAGTCTGAATTGTACATAGTGGTGGTGATGGGAACCAGACGTCTGAGAAGTTCAGTACCAATAAGTGCTAAAGCTCCCACACATGATTATGCCTGAGACATTGTTGAATGGGTCTCAGATCAGTTTGTGGCATAGCACGTTTATGGTGGAGGGGGACATGTCTTCCTCATGGTTCCTAATGTAGTAATCCATCCCATGCAGCTTAAATATTCTCACACCAGGCCTTCAGAATTTGTGGTAGGGGTGGAGGTGGAGTGACCCATCTTCAGTGACAAGAAGGCCTGGTGTCATTCCACCTCCATGACAGCCTGGCACGACACCATTGCACTCTTTGGTGCATACAGCCCTGCGTTGTACAGCCGTCTGCCAATGCTGCTGGCGCTAACAGGATGACTCATGGAGGGCATCGCTGCTTACTGCATTGCAGCATGGCTGTTGGATCAGTCAGGTACAGCGATAAGGCCCATCCTTGCTTACACCACATGCGTGGCTGAGCATGAAACCTGAATCGTTACCATGTCTCATAATGTCAAACCCACCCACCAACTTTCATTCCTGAAACTGTTCTTTAGACGATGGGTGTATAAACACTCAGAGCGGATGTAGGTTTCTGCTTCCTATCACTACCACTGTAAAGAAAGCTGAGTTGGTAAGATTCTCAGACGCTCACTTCACACCAAGCCCTATGGTTGGCTAGAAGGTCGGAAACTGCGGTAGATTTGTTAACTGGCGTTGGAAGATAAACTGAAATGGTTGTTTTAACACATCTGTATTTCTACTGAGGTGGTCTTCTAAGTTCTAGAAAGTTCCAGACAGTTCTATAAACCTCTGGATGGTTCTCACAGTTGTAGAAGCTACCTAAAGTGTCTACTCGGCACTGAACGTATTGCTTAGTGCTTCTGGAAAACGGGGAACTCCTCAAAAGTTTATTGTCCTGAACACAACAGCAAGGTTTCTGTAAATTTTAGGCCTAAGGATTTAAGAACACGCACTTAGTACCCACTTAGTGTTGGTAGAAGCTCTTGGTCACCAGTCAGCATGGTGCACTGTGCGCCCAAGTCATCAGTATTGAGTTTCGTCTGTTCCTTTGTCTTTTGTGGCGGTGTATCAGCTTCCAATACCAGTTAGCCACATTAGCCTCGTAGCTCCAGTGCTAAACTAAAGGTCCATATGTGTCTAGGCTGATGAACTACATATAAGGAAGGAAAACTGTGTGCCTTTTTTTTTAACCTTCTCCATGTTGCTTTTTTCTATGGCTGGTATAACCAGTTCAGAACCATCTGAGAACAGTCTCAGGGTGGTCAGGAAGACCTTAATTTCAGTTTTGAGGACACACTTTCTGCAGCACTTCTCTTTGAAATGCCCTTTTGGAAAAGAACAGCATAAATTATGTATACGTCTCCCAGCCTGGATACAGTGACAGCTTCTTGAACGTCCTTACATATTAACAGCATCCTTTAACGTTCTCTCCTCCCAGATACTCCAAACTCTCAGACCCAGCCGACTGGCTGCGGATCGACCCCAACAATGGACGCATCACGACCACCGCCATTCTGGATCGCGAGTCTCCGTACGTTCAGAACAACATGTACAACGCCACCTTCCTCGCTACTGACAACGGTGAGTTTGTGAGGGTGATACGTCTTTACGAGCTTTCTGTAGTTCAGTTTTACGTAGACATGCAACCATACTGGCCGGCATGGTGGTGTTGCGCTGTTGGGTTCCATTCCCAGCTGGTGCATCAAGAGTCCTTTCCCGGATGTTCTCCTTGTGCCTTCCAGGTGCTAAGGTTTCCTCCCACAGTCCAAATAAATGCAGTCAGGTGAATTGAAGATGCTAAATCCCCCGCCTAGATTTGAGTGTGTGAGTGACTGTGTATGTCTGTGTGTCTGCCCTGTGATGGCCTGTCTGGGGTGCTTCCTGCCATCTGCCCAATGATCTGATTGTTCTGCTCGCCCACTCTATTCTGATTGGTCAACCTCTAGATCAGCGTCCTGCTACTAGCTCCACACCCACACTGCTGTAGCTGCTCTTACAATGGTGTGGTTCCACTGTATCAGGTTGAGCCAGAGTCCGACCCTGAAAGTCCGGTAGAGCAAGTTGATAGATCTATCCTGATAAGGTAGGAGCAGAACGGTGTAGAGTTGGTCAGTTGGCAGTTGGACTGTTTTAGCCCTTTACCCAGAGTGTAAGAGTGTGCCGAGATGACATCACCTTGTAACATAGAAAAGAGCTGGACATCCAACAAGGCCTTTCAGGCAGCTTAGAGTTTCTCTCTCTGGCATGTGCTTTGGGGGTCTATTACCTTGTAGACCATTTACATGCAGGTAAAGCTATGTAACGCACTAAAGGAAAGGGTAACACTGAAAAAGCCATAACAGCTCCCCCTTCGTTCATATACTTTTGGGGGCCACTGTATTGTTGCTGTGTAGACTGGAATACGATGGACACAAAGGCTCTTATGAGGGCAATAACTATTCCTCCTTCTGCTTCGGATGCCTGGGGACTCAGATTTTTATACCCGTATGATTGTTTGGATGCTGCTCTTGCACTTTTCCGAGTAATAATGTATCAGCTCATTTCTACATCTACTCAAGCGTAGAGCTTGCACACTTCTTCTCGTGGAGGTGACAGCTTCTCCATGATGGATGATTTAGCCGTTCTGCCAGCCCGAGCTAAAAGCTGAAACCACTTTGTCTGGGCACATCTGAGGCTGCGTGTTTGCACTCAGGTGAAATGTTTAGCCTTGCTAAAATCCTGGTGAAAAACAAGGACAGTGTTTCGGAATTATCCAGGTCTTGCGTGGCTGCCCGCCACTCTGGCAGCCGGGTTCCAAGATCAGCTGTGTTATCGGGCCTCTCGCAGTGCAGGTGTGGGCGTGTGTCCACTTTTAGCATCAGACAAAGACACCGTAGCCAAGGTGAAAGTGCTAGCAGAGCCCTCCGGATTTGTTCACTTTTTGGAAACATGGCTGTGGGTGCTGCCAAGCTAGCATGACATCAACCTTCTGTCCTCCAAAGAGTATGCGCTGTGCATTAGCAAGTAGAGCCGTGCACTTTTTGCTATCATGCTATGCACAAATAAGCCTTATGAGCTAACCTGCACAGCTGGTCTGGGCGAGACATCTATACTATAGGAATAGTTACACTGATAGATAGAGAGTCTGATTGTAATGCTGTTCCGAAGGAAGGTAAAGATTACGGGAACAATAAATGACAGTCTGGCATCTTGGGAGACATTGGCGTTGTGATAAGGGCACTCGCTGTAACTACTCATGGAGGGCATCACTGCTTGCTGAAGGTCCGCAGTCGTGGCTGTTGGGTCACTCCATGCATGTCGGACAATACATCGCTTCTCCCTCTTCAGGTTCCTGATAGGTCTCCCAGAGCTTTTGTGTCGCTGTTGCGTACCTACTCTATCCATAGCACACAGCCAACAGTGTGCTATGGTCGTATCCGCTTGACTGGTATGACGCCCAATTTATCGTTAAGGCCTCCCCTTTTTCCGAGAGTCCTTCGACGCCACCGGTCTAGAATCCTTTCAACTGTTCAGGTCGCTTTGGAACTCTCCGAGGCATCACTTGCAAAGGATGCTACCAACACAACAGCATGAGTCCGAATGGAAACCATAGCTAAAGTGACCCAAGGGTATCTAATTTGCATATCGCTGCTGTTCAAAGCAAAACATGTATCTTCATTTTTGCTGATTTCTACTTTTATGCATCACTTGTACACAGGAGATGTTGTTTACACTAGATGATAATTTCATATATAGCCCAGTTGCGGAGTTGTGCTGCATGGTATTGTGTTGCCTATTGTTATTGCAATATCATCCTGTATGACTAACACCATAGAATATTCAGTATGTAATATTGCTTGAAAGAAGTGACTATATGGCTTCAATTTTGAATTATTACATAATAACAGTACAGGTGTAATGTCTCTCCAAAGCTGTTCATAGGGCATTTATATAAACCCCATAGACTTTCAGATCATGCTACATATTAAGTGTATGTGTATATATGTATGTATATATATATATGTGTATATATATATATGTATATGTATATATATGTGTATATATATATATATATATATATATGTATATGTATATATATATGTGTATATATATATGTATATATATATATATATATATATGTATGTATACACACATATATACATTTTAACATCCTTGAAATTCACTTTGGTATGTACTTAAGAGTGTATTTAAGAGTATATATGTGTATATATGTATACATATATGTATGTATGTATATATATATATGTATGTATGTGTATATATATATGTGTGTGTGTATATAAAAGCATATTTTTTAGGTATGTACTTAAGAATGTCTAAATTAAGTACACTCTATTCAGTCCAGTTCTATTAAAGTATATATATTTTTAGCACTAGTGATTATATTTAGCGTACAGAGTTAGCATTTGAAAATAGCATCCTTTAATTATGAGTTAACCATGAGTACAAGGAAGTTTACTAAGTACATTAATTATACAGAATTTGCAGAATGAGAAATACATGGGGTCCAGTAACGCTGTTTGGGTGGCTCTATTTGTTTATAATTACCCAGTTGTGTCCGATCACGGTTTCAGTGATGTTCATTTAGAAATTAATTTGGTTTAAATTAATATATTGGAATTTTGCAGCATTCCCTAGTGCTATCAGCATCATTGGCCTGTGTTTCCAGGCTGTTCTATCTGGTGTGCTATCCCGCTGTGTTGGCAAAAGCTCTTCCCTACTGGAGCCGAATCACGGTGCAGTTTTGGAACAGAAATGAAATAGCTCTTCCATTGACAGACATTCCCTTTCTACAGTGCTAGGAAATCAGCATCTGCACGTTGACTGTTCTATTCTAAATGTGGGAGCTGGTAGGATTATTGTTTATGATAATTGACCATATGGTGGAGATGCTGCGGATAGGGATTAGATTGGAAAGCGTGGGAGTTTTCCTTCTATAAAACCAACAGATAAATGAACTGAAAGAGCCCATGGACAGCGCTCGGAGCCCAGCCGTGATAAAAACCCTCACGCTAAAGAGATTTGCGTTTATGCGATGGCGCGCCGTTGGCCGAGCCACCCGGGTTTGAGTGAGGCGTGAATAGCCAAAGCCTCTTTGGCCGTGTGTTCTCGGGCAGGGACGGCTGCGTGTGTGTACGTGCCAGCCAGCGGTCTTTAGTATTCAGCACCTATCACAGCCACTCGGGAAGATACTCACTGTATGTTTACAGAGAGCAACCTGACGATGCCCAGTCTAATGTGGGAAGTGGTAGGTGATGGTGATGCCTCATGGCAGCTGCTGGCGGCTCTGCTGCGGCGGGACAGTGCTGATTTCAAAGAGCGTGAGACAGAGAGAGGGGGAGGGAAAATGAATGAGTTAGTGGAATTGTGTTTGTGGGTAAAGGATAAATGAAGCGCCGGCCATTCAGAAAGAGCAGCACGGGTCGCACTTGGTTGGACAAGCTGTTCCGAATGCACAGCTGTTAGCTTGGCGCCCTTATTTCTTATCCAGTTAGTGTAGGTGTGCATTTGGGGAGTAGGACTGGATCAGTGCATGCATTGATCAGAAAGGGTTCATTCAGCTACATGGATTTTAGAGTGCTAGAGTCAGTTCTAATGGATTACAGCGATTTCTACTTGTAGAGGTTCCTGATGGTGTCCTGGGATAATCCATCCCATGCAGCCTGAATATTCCTACACAGTTCCTGCAGATGGTGCAGTAGGGGTGGAGGTATAGTGACACCAGGCCTTTCTGGACATGTGATGCGTGACAACAAGCCGCTCACCTTGCCAGTGACCACAGGTCATCTCCACCGAGACAAAGGCAGGACTCGTCACTGAAGGTGACCTGCTGCCATTATGAGTTACTCCATGACAGTCTGGCACAACACCATTGCAGTCTTGGGGTTGTAGTTAGGTGGCAGTCGCTGTAGCGGTCTGTGCTCCTGTAGTCCAGCATTGTGCAGCCGTCTGCCAATGGTGCTGGCATGATGACTCCTGGAGGAACTTGTAGCAGGATGGCGCTTTAGTGGTTGACCAGTTGGCCCAGAACAGAGTGCGTGAGCTGACCAATCAGAGCACACATTAACTAGCTCATTTTCCATATACCATAGGTGACCAAAACGCTTACTCTGTGGGGGCTAGCATAAAGGCTAAAGCCGTCAGCTTCCTAGCTAGCTCAGGTGACCTTTTCTGACCTTTTAGCCGAGTAGTAATTCTAGAATATGAACCAACACACTGCATACCAATCTAGTGAACGTTCTGGAGCCCTCACTGGGTCTGTAATAGTGCCTGTTGTTGTTTTCCCTCACCTGGACAACTAAGGAACTCTATACAGTGTCTGCTGCTGGTCTTATCAGACACAGAGGTGAACACCCTCAAGCACCAGGAGATCCTGTTGGTGTCAGTCCAGATACAAAACAACATAAGACTGGAACTTTCAGTACTGGACCTACACCCAGTGGAGAAAGTGCAGCTCCAGTTTCCCAATTCTGGTTCGTTTGCAGTGCAAAATGTACACCCCTGTTCTGTCTGTTAAGTTGTTGGTTTTGTGTGTGTGTGTGTCTGCAGGCATCCCTCCAGCTAGTGGAACTGGCACTCTGCAGATCCTGCTGCGGGATATTAATGATAACGCCCCGCAGGTGTTCCCTCAGGAAGCCGAGGTGTGCGAGAAACCAGACCCCAATGCCATCAACATCACTGCTCTAGACGGAGACCTGAACCCCAACGCTGGGCCCTTCGCCTTCGAACTGCCCTATCAGCCCCAAGATGTCCGGAGGAACTGGACCCTCACGCGGCTCAATGGTCAGAACACACACACACACACACACAGTCTGTGTCTGATCTCTTTATTATCTACAGCTGATGCACACAGAGGTGCATGCCTAACATAGATACGTACAGGCATAACTGTAAGCTGATTTATGAAATCAGAACATCCTAATTATCTTTTTAATGCTGGCAACATTTTCCATTAAAGGTTTCCAGCATTTCCACCCGTTTCCCATTCCACCTTAAATGATGCTGTGATTACATGCTGGCTCCTGCGGCGTTACATAACCTCTGCACCATTTAAGGTGGAATGGGAAAGTTCAACCAAGAAGCTGATGAATAAATAGCTGAACACCTGGGCCATACCATAAATCCTGCACCATTTAAGGTGGACCAGGAAAATTCCAACAACACAGTGGTAACTGAGAAGCTGAATTCCAGAATGTTAGCGCTGCACCATTAAGGTAGACTGGGGGAAAATACGAATAAGAAGCAGATGAATAAGAAGCTGAACGCCAGACTGTAAATGCTGCTTCATTTAAGGTGGAACAGGGAAATAGCAAGAAGACTGACAGCCAGTGCCAGATTGTAAATGCTGCACCATTTAAGATGGATCTCGGAAATTACACGCAAGAAGCAAGAACCTACTACAGTTCTAATACAGCTAGAGATGGATGGATGGATGGATGGATAGATGCATAGATGGATGGATGCATAGATGCATAGATGGATGGATGCATAGATTCTTAGATGAATGTATGCATAGATGGATGCATAGCTAGATGGATGGATGGATGCATAGATGAACAGATGGATGCATAGGGATAGCCCTAATACAGCTGGAGATGGATGGATGGATGGATGGATAGATGCATAGATGGATGGATGGATAGATGCATAGATGGATGGATGGATGGATAGATGCATAGATGGATGGATGGATGGATAGATGCATAGATAGATGGATGGATAGATGCATAGATGGATGGATGCATAGATGGATGAAGGATGGATGCATAGATGCATAGATGGATGGATGCATAGATGGATGCATAGCTAGATGGATGGATGGATGCATAGATGGACAGATGGATGCATAGGGATAGCCCTAATACAGCTAGAGATGGATGGATGGATAGATGCATAGATGGATGGATGGATGGATAGATGCATAGATGGATGGATGGATAGATGCATAGATGGATGGATGCATAGATGGATGGATGCATAGATTCTTAGATGAATGGATGCATAGATGGATGGATGCATAGATGCATAGATGGATGGATGCATAGATGGATGGATGCATAGATGGATGGATGCATAGATGCATAGATGGATGCATAGACAGATGCATAGCTAGATGGATGGATGGATGGATAGATGCATAGATAGATGGATGGATGGATGCATAGATGCATAGATGGATGGATGCATAGATGCATAGATGGATGGATGCATAGATGGATGCATAGCTAGATGGATGGATGGATGCATAGATGGACGGATGGATGCATAAATAGATGGATGGATGGATGCATAGATAATTGGATGTTTTAATAGATGGCTAATGGGAGAGATAGACAGATCACCATACAGGAAGAACAAACGAGTGGATAGATGGTTGGCCTGGTAGATAGAAGGAGCACAGTCTACCAGGACGGCGGACAGGACGGCATCCCTGACTGCTCTTCATTAACACCTGACGTCTGATAGGGTAATTGATTACCGTCATTAGACAGAGAAGACATGGACGCGTGTCATGCTTCAGCGCTCGGCGTTTCGACACAGAGGAGCAGGAATGTGCAGGAATACATGTATAATAGGATCAGTGGCAGAAGGATTAGAGGAGAAGCTGTTTTATCCCTAAGCTGCATTATTGAGAGATATTCGGTGGATTAATAAGCTGCAAATCTAAATCCTGACTGCGCTCGGGCTTAGCAGCGCTGTAGAAGAGCCTCAGGTGAAAATCTATCGAGGCGGGGGGGGGGGTGGCGGGCGAAATGTCACGGGTCCATAATATTCATGGCTGCAAAATAATCGCGGCTCCTGTTTTAGGCTCGGTACAGAGAGGCGGGGCGTACAGCGCGGTTACTATAGGATCCTAACGTGTGTGTGTGTATGTGTTGGGGTTCACGCCCATGTGAGGAAGAGCGTGTTGGATTGTGGTGCACAAACATTTGTAAAGAAAGAAGACAGGCTGCCTTTGTGCACTTTGAACAGCTTCCCAATTCGTATTTGTCCAGTCTGTTTTTATCCATGGCTGGAAGCGTCTGTCTCGGGGCCCTTCTCTCCACTCCGGCCATCTGTCCTCCCCAGACTGGGAGCAGCTTCACAAACAGCTCTGCAGCCTTCATTGCTTTCGGAAGAGGGGGGCCTCCAGGTCTCTCTGCTGGAATCCTCGGCCCTCAGCTCCCACTCTTTAACGTCTTTACTTGGACGTTGAGGGCCATGCGTCGTATACAGTGCCAGGCTAACGTTTGGACACACCTGGTGGAATGTGTGCCGGCAAACCGAAGCACACCGTGTTGGCCAAAGCGAGTCTGTTCAGGACAGCGTGTGCTGGCTATTGAACAGAACCCTAATCACTGTGCTTCTCTGAGACGTCCCCCCCCGACTGTGATGGCACTAATCATGGCGTCATTGGTTCCGAGACCACCCCCCAACTGTCTCTTTTGTCTGTCCCGGTGCTAAATAATAAATATAGTCCTACATTTGTCAAAATGTTGGCCATTATAATTACTGCTGCACCGTTTAAGGTGGAACGGGACAATTCAAATGAGAAGCTGGCCAGTAAGAGGCTAAATGCTAGTGCCAGTGGGAAAATGCTGCACCGTTTAAGGTGGAAATGGTACAATTGAACAAGGGCCTGGCAAATCAGAAGCTGAACGCCAGCACCAGACTGTAAATCCTGCACCATTTAAGGTGGACCCAGAAAATATGAAGAAGAAGCTGGCAAATGAAAAAACTGAAAAAGCACAAGAATGTAAATCACCATTTACCATGAACCATTTAAGGTGGAAATGGAAATATGGAACAGTAAGCTGGCAAACATGTAGCTCAATGGGAGCACCAGAGTGTAAGTACTGCACCATTTAAGGTGGAACAGGACAATTTGAACAAAGAAGCTGAATGGCAGCAGTGGTATGTAAATGGTGCACCTTTTAAGGTGGACCCAGAAAATGTGACGAAGAAGCTGGCAAATAAGAAGCTGAAGTAAAGGACCAGAATGTGAATGCAGCAACATTTAAGGTGGACCCAGAGGGTCTGAATTAGAAGCAGGCGAATAAGAAGCTGAACGTCAGCACCAGTCTCTAAATACTGCACCATTTAAGGTGGAAGGGGTAAAAACAAACGAGAAGCTGGGAAATAAGAAACTGAAGGCCAGCACAGGAATGTAAATGCTGCATCATTTAAGGTGGCAATGGACAAATCGAACAGCAAGCTGGCAAACATGAAGCTGAATGGGAGCACAAGAGTGTAAATGCTGCTAAGAAGGTGAATGTCAACACCAAACTAGTATTTAAGGTGGAACAGAACAATTCGAAGAAGAAGATCAGAAGCTGAAGCCCAGCACCAGACTGTAAATTCTGCACCATTTAAGGTGGACCCAGAAAATATAAGAAGCTGGCAAATAAAAAAATTGAAGCCCAGCACGAGAATGTAAATCATCATTTACCATGAACCATTTAAGGTGGAAATGGAAAAATGTAACAGCAAGCTGGCAAACATGTAGCTGAATGGGAGCACCAGAGTGTAAGTACTGCACCATTTAAGGTGGAACAGGACAATCTGAACAAAAAACTGAATGGCAGCAGTGGTATGTAAACGGCGCACCTTTTAAGGTGGACCAAGAAAATGTGACAGGACCAGAATGTGAATGCAGCAACATTTAAGGTGGACCCAGAGGATATGAATAAGAAGCAGGCAAATAAGAAGCTGAACGTCAGCACCAGTCTGTAAATACGAAGCTGAAGCCCAGCACAAGAATGTAAATGCTGCACCATTTAAGGTGGAAATTGAAAAATCTGCTAAGCTGCTAACAAGGTGAATGTCAACACCGAACTACTATTTAAGATGGAACAGAACAATTCAAACAAGAAGATCAGAAGCCCAGCACCAGAATGTAGCAACATTTAAGGTGGACCAAGAAGATATAAAGAAGCAGCTGGCGAATAAGAAGCTGAACGTGAGCAGCAGACTAAATACTGCACCATTTAAGGTGGAATGGGGAAAAAACAATAGGAAGCTGTAAAATAAGAAGGTTAATGTGGGCACCAGAGTGTAAATGCTGCACCCTTTAAGGTGGAGCATCAAAGGGTGAATGCCAGCACCAAAATGCACATACTGTCCCAGCAAGAAGCTGGTACATAATGAACTAGATGCCAGCACCAGGATATAAATACTGTACCATTTAAGGTGGAAGGGAAAAACCGAGCTGCACCTGAGCTTTATTCAATAAAGCAGCTCCATAAAAGTGATCTGATTTCCCATAATATTCCCAAGTTGTGCTACACTGTACTGTGTTTATGTTAATGAGCATCAATACTCTATATAAGACTGCTGCAGTTGGTAGCTTTAGAGGACATGGAGAAAATGGTTTTATTATTTAATGTAAGTTCATTTAAACACTTTCATTCTAGGGGATGTCTGAGCATTTCTGCTTCGGCCCATTAATCCCGAAATTTTCACACAGTGTTTAGAACTCTCTACTGATAAGTAGTGTTCAGCAGCCAACAAGGTCTCAGTATGTGTGTATCGTCTTCAAGCCTGTTAGAACAGCATCCCTGGTGACTCCTCGTCGAGCTGCTTGAGCGAAAGCCGAGAGTGTGCGTAGAAGGACTTCAGAGAGGGGCTTTGAAGAATTAGATGCTGACTTTGATTCGTTGAACGCTGGTCACAAAGAGCACAAGTAAAGGAAGATCACCTCTGTGATTAGAGGGGCTCAGATGTTTGGCTAGAACTGTCTAATCTGGTATATAGACGTGAACGTACACAAGCCATGAAGTGGAGACCCCCACGGTACAATACTCCTCCAGTAACAGTAGAAGCTCCTTCTTTCCTCCCTAATTCGTCGAATGCCTGTGCATTTCTGACTAGAGATATGAAAGGATATCACATCAAGCCCACTCTGACCCGTTTCACCCTGCCTCAGTTCTCCTTCAGTCTCTGTACACATTGTAGATGCAATGCATTTGAACCTGTTGACCTGGTCAAAATGAACAACACCTCCTATGACCCCCTCTTCCAGGTGACCACGCTCAGCTGAGCCTGAGGATCGGCTTTCTGGAGAGAGGAATCTACAGGATCCCCATCATCATCACAGATTCCGGGAACCCGCCCATGTCCAACACGTCCTACCTGCACCTGAAGGTCTGTCAGTGTGACCAGAACGGAGACTGCACGGACCAGGAGCGCATCATGGCCGCCGGCCTGGGCACGGGCGCCATCATCGCCATCCTGCTCTGCATCATCATCCTCCTCAGTGAGTGGATAAATAGACCCGATCAGCTGGGCAGAGGATATGAAAACACACCTCCATAATTTTAAGTCTTTGATTTGATTATTTATTTGCTGGACTTGTTGTTGGCAAGAGAAGTGTCATTTGCAAGTGTTATTAGCTTTAGCGTTAGCAGTAAGCTTCAAGCCAATAAATGCCTTAGCATTAGCGCTGAGCTACAAGGTAGTAAATGCACTAGCATTACTATTAACACTGAGCTACAGGCTGCAGATACATTACTATTAGCACTGAGCTACAGACAGGTAGATCCATTAGCATTATCACTGAGGTACAGGCTAGTAATTAGCATTAGCATTGAGCCACAGGCTAATAACTACATTAGTGTTAGCACACTAGCACACAGTTACAAGGCAGTAAATACATTAGCACTGAATGGAACCATAGAATGGAAATCTTACCTTGGTTGTTGGAACAATGATTAAGATGTACAAGGCAGGAAATACATGAGTATTAGCGTTAGCACTGAGCTACTAGGTAAAAAAAACAAAACATTAGCATTAACACTGAGGTACAGGCTAGGAAATACACCCGCTTTAGCATTAGCACCGAGCTACATAGTGGTAATAGGATTAGCACTGAGCCAGAGCTTAGTAAATGCATTAGCATTAACACTTAGTTATAGGTGAATGCTTTAGCATTAAGGTAAGCACTGAGCTATTAGGTAGAAAAAACATTAGCATTAGCACGGAGGCACAGGCTAGTAAATGTATTAGCATTGAGGTACAAGCTGGGAAATGCACCAGTATTAACTTTATCACTGAGCCAGAGGCTAATAAAGCGTTAGCATTAGCATGCCTATAATTTTTAGGTGAATTGCTGGCTTTAGCATTAAGGTTAGCACTGAGCTACAAGGCAGTAAATAGATTGGCGACATGTTAACTTCCATTCAGGGTTCTCTTTTCCATCTCCTGTCAGGTTTCCGTTTGGAGATATGAGGTTGCGATAATGTCGATACAACAAAAATCTAATTTTTAATTCAGAATTAAATACAGTCCACCATGACTTCTACCCAACATTTCTTCATCCTGAACACGTTTCTGTGTGACCTTGTTATACGTGTTGACAAAACGCAACTCCCACCAAAAGATAATGAAATTGGAAAAGATAATAATCTCTGCTTCAACTTTCAATCCCACCCTACCCCCCTCTCTCCCTCTCTCCCTCTCTCTCCCTCTCTCTCTAGTCCTGGTGCTGTTGTTTGTGATGTGGATGAAGAGGAGGGATAAGGAGCGCCAGGCCAAGCAGCTGCTGATTGACCCCGAGGACGACGTCCGGGACAACATCCTCAAATACGACGAGGAGGGAGGAGGAGAGGAGGACCAGGTACCCACATACCATCAATCTGTATACAGTGAACATACACTCACTGTCCAACTCATCAGCTCCACTGACCATATAGGAGCACTGTGTAGCTCTATAGTTACAGACTGTAGTCCATCTGTTTCTCTGCGTACACTGTTACCCCGTTCTTCAATGGTTAGGACCCCCACAGGACCACCACAGAGCAGGTAGGATGAGGGTGGTGGATCATTTTCACCTGGTGTGAGTGGATCAGACACAGCAGTTCTGCTGGACACCTCAGTGTGGACTGAGAATCGTCCACCAACCAAACTTGTCCTGTGGGAAGTGTCCTGTGGGAAGTGTACGGTGGGAAGTGTCCTGTGGGAAGTGTCCTGTGGGAAGTGTCCGGTGGGGAAGTGTCCTGTGGGAAGTGTACGGTGGGAAGTGTCCTGTGGGAAGTGTCCTGTGGGAAGTGTCCTGTGGGAAGTGTCCTGTGGGAAGTGTCCTGTGGGAAGTGTCCGGTGGGAAGT
>JAMWET010000094.1:832500-1065000 GCA_024036415.1 Prochilodus magdalenae | reverse complement strand
ATAATAAAAATTTGGTTCCCAAATACATTACTGTGAAAACATTTACATAAAATAGCTTGCTGCTAACTAAGTGCTCAGTGTCTTTTAATTTGCTTTTGTCTTTATTTACTTCAGCCGAGTAGCTTTTTTATTTCTTTAGCTTAAAATACTGGAATAAAAAAAAAACTAAAATCCACAATGTGCCATACCTTTGCACATGGCAATAACCAAACAGCGTATGTTGATGCTCAGGATTGTTTTCTAGAGGATAGTTAAACTTATATTCACTTATAAAATCAACAGCAGAGTTGCATTTGAATTTGGGCTTGCCACCTTCTGCAAAACACTGTAGGCCGAGTGTGGAAAGTCAGTGTACAGTAACTCCATGAAGTGCTTAGTAGCAATCAGCCCATCATTTTATTCAGTCCGTGTAATTAGGAATGGTTTGATTCCCTCCTGCTGTTCCACCTGTTTCGTTTTCCCCATAGAGAAATCCCAGCAGTGCTTCAATACGTCCGCATCATTCAAAGCTCTACGTGTACAGAGCGTTACTCTGAGTGGTTTGATGTGAATTGGGTTATTTCAGAGAAAGCGGTCTACTGTGACTCCGGAGTGAGAGGAGAAATGTGGCGAGTAGACATAAACAGAAAGCACGCAGGAACCACACGCGCACATATATGGGCCGTGTAGACTTCCCAGCGGTTCGTCTAATGATGGAGCATACAGACGGAGAGAGCTGTGTAATTCTCACCACGGACAAAACGGAGATTGAGGTTTATTCACACTGAGTCATTGGAGTGATCCCATCATTTTTGGCACAGAGTCAACATCTCGTACAGCATCGTCTTCTTTCCTTCAGCCTCTCTCTCTCTCTCGCTCTCTCGCTGTATCCACTCTGTCGGAAAGCATCAAAGTTAATTCTCTCTTTTATGAAGCGGGAGAAGAGACGAGCGGTGGGGGAGTTGAGTTTGTTTATTCACTCCTCTCCATTCGAGCTGAGAAGAAGGCGTCTTTTCCCCCCTCTCTCGGTTTTATGAGTAGTGTGCGAGGCCTGGAGACAAGTTTACATTTCCTCTTTCTAAGCTCGGCTAATTTTAGTGCTCCTCTTCATCTTACTGTTTTTTACTATCCGGGATTTGCAGTCAGCCGCTCTCCTCTTTCATACCTTTTCTCTTTCTTAGTTTTTATTTTTTTTTAGCCAGTAAGGTAAGAACGAGGGATGAAGTGTTGTCGTTATGGAGTGAGTCACAGTTACCTTCTGTACTTGTGCCAAACTAACCAACTGCAGGGATCCAACTGAGGAGCTTCATTCCATACTGCTGTATGTCCATTTGAAACCACTGAAGTCCTAGTTGGACATGAGAGATCTGGTATCATGGGACCCTGGGAATATGGAGCCCAGCGAGTATAGGAATCAGGGAACATATAGCCTAGGGACTCTAAAATCCTAGGAACATAGACCCAGGGGAACATAGGACTCTGGGAATGTAAGAGTTAGGGCCTTGGACACATATAACCCTTGGGGACACAGGTGCCAGAGTATATAGGACTCACTGAACCTAGGGCCTTGGAAACATATAATCAATAGGGAAAACAGGACCCTGGGAGCATTGGAATTAGAGGCGTGGGACTCGCATGAACTATAATCCTGAGAACGTAGGGCCTATGGAATATAGAGCACTGTAAGCATAGTATTTTGAGACTATACGGCCAGGGGACTGTAAGACTGTAGGAATACAGGACCTTAAGGACATAGAACCCTAACAATGTACAACCCTGGTAATAAAGGGTCTATAAAATATAAGGGTTTGGGAATATAAGACCCTGGGAACATAGGGCCTTGGAAGCATAGGATCCCAGGAACATAAAGCCCTTGAAACATTCGAGCAGGAGTATACAGGGTTCTCAGTATCTAGGGCATTCTAAACATATGATTAACAGGGATCGTTCATAAAGTATAATCCTGGGAACATAGGGCTTATGGAATTTACAACATTGCAAGCATAGGACTATAGGACTATGTACTATAAGTACAGGGGTTATATGACTGTAGGAATACAGGACCTTGGGGACATAGAACCCTAAGAATGTGCCACCCCGATAAGAAGGAGCTTATAGAATACTGGGCATTTGAAATGTAGGGTCCTGGGAACATGGGGGCTTGTAACATAGAACCCTGGGAATATGAAACTCTACCAACATAGGGCCTTAGGAAACATGGGACCCTAAGAATGTATAACACTGGGAACATAGAGTCTTTGGAAACATAGAACCCTGGTGAATAAGAGCTTTGGGAGGATAGGACTCTGGGAATATGGGACTCTAGGAACATAGGGCCTTGAGAAGATAGGACCCTAAGAATGTATAACACTGGGAACATAGGGCCTTTGGAAACATAGAACCCTGGTGAATAAGAGTTTTGGGAGGATAGGACTCTGGGAATATGGGACTCTAGGAACATAGGGCCTTGAGAAGATAGGACCCTAAGAATGTATAACACTGGGAACGTAGGTCTTAGTAAAAAAAACAGGACCATTTGAACACAGAGCACTGGGAATGAAGGACCTTGGGAACACAAGACCCTGGGATCGAAGGACCCTTATATATTTACTATCCAAAACAGCAACATAAATGAGTCTTAATGTAATGTAATGTTGGAAGTGATAGTAAATCTGGAAAAATAAGTGGGACTGTTGTGCATCATAAAGCCCTGACTGTCGGTCCCCTCCATAAACGGATTTACAGATGAAGTATTTAGGACTAAACCTTTGCAGATGCCTTATTATCAGGAAGCGTATTCATGACTACGTCTTTCATGAATTTTTTCAGACACCTGGTTCCTATCACTACCATTCTCACTTAGCAAGTACTTTAAATCAAAGCATTGTCCTTGTAGCCCATTGTAGTCTTTTTGCCACCAGAGGTTTCCTGGACCGTATTGTCCAATCTTTATTGTTCCAAACTTTAGAAGCACTAAATATTGCGATATACAGGGGTTGGACAATGAAACTGAAACACCTGTCATTTTAGTGTGGGAGGTCTCATGGCTAAATTGGACCAGCCTGGTGGCCAATCTTCATTAATTGCACATTGCACCAGTAAGAGCAGAGTGTGAAGGTTCAGTTAGCAGGTAAGAGCACAGTTCTGCTCAAAATACTGCAATGCACACAACATTATGGGTGACATACCAGAGTTCAAAAGAGGACAGGTTGTTGGTGCACGTCTTGCTGGCGCATCTGTGACCAAGACAGCAAGTCTTTGTGATGTATCAAGAGCCACGGTATCCAGGGTAATGTCAGCATACCACCAAGAAGGACGAACCTCCACCAGCATCACGTAGTGACCTGGCCACTATCCTGCAAGAAGAATGGCTTAACATCCCTCTGACCACTGTGCAGGACACAGTATATGTCATTCCCAAGACCAACTGATGCTGTATTGGCCGCAAAAGGAGGCCCTACACCATACTAATAAATGATTGTGGTCTAAAACCAGGTGTTTCAGTTTTATTGTCCAACACCTGTATATGGTGTATCATAAAAATATCTTGAATTAGGCCATATTGCCCACCGTATTGCCCATCTTAACGATGTAAATTAGCCTGTAATTGATGTGAACTCATTTAACCCCTTATCAACTACATTTGAAACCAGTGTAGACTGGTCTGAAGCCTGCACCCGCCGGCATTCCTGGAGCACTTAAGGGGTTAATAAATTGAGCTGAACAGACACAGTCCTGTCACCTGAGAATCTAATTTCAGTCTCTGCTGGGTTCGCGTCCTTCTCTCTACACCCAAACAGCGGTAAGACGAGTGCACTTTCGTCTTTATTTAAGGAAGCGCTCTCGTGTAGCACGTTGGAGAGGCCCCTGTAGGGACAGCTTGTTTAATTTTCTCGGTCTCCTCACCCAGCTGGTGCAGACGGCCTTGCCGTGGTTAGACGGGAGCTTATTTATCTTGTTCTCCGGCTGCTTTGAAGTGGAGAGCACTTTTTCGCCGTGGAAAAGCCTCCCCTCTTCTCGGCCGCTCTCGGGGCCAGGGAAACGGCCGCTGCTTTTGCGAATGTCGCGCCGGCCACTTTCTCATTACCCGCCCAGCATGGAGGCCCGTTTCCAATTACAGCGCCCCCTCCTCCATCCGCCGCCTCGGCGTGTCCTGCTCAGCCGCTTCACGGCCCATGGCCCGGGATGAAAGAACACACCCAGCAGCTCGGCCAGGCCAGGTCCAGACGCGTAATTAGACCGGGAGACTACAGCACCTACGGCTCTACGCGAATCGTCCATGAATAATTTTAGAAGTATGAAATTCTTTGTGCGGGCGGGTTTCTCTTTCATTTAGGCTTTTTGTGCGTGGGGTGTCAAGGCCGTGATTTTAAATCTGACTTTATCAGTACAGTGTGACCCTAGGGTCATCCCGTCCTTTATTTGTTTAGAAAATGAAGAGAGCATATCATCACTGTCCAATGAAAAACATGTCTCCATTTTTACTTTTGTGAATCATTTCATCAAAGCTGCTGTTTACAGTGTGTGTAAATTTCACAATGAGTGGACCAACTCATAATAAATAAATACTAATATGATCAATATTTATTGAGCTACACATACAGAAGTAGTGTCTCTCAGTATGGAGTCAGGCCGCCATGTTTGCTAACCCAACATGCCAGCTGCGTCAGCATGGAGTTGTAGAGGTTCCTGATGGTGTCCTGTGATAATCCATCCCATGCAGCTTGAGCATTCTCATTGAACTTTGAACAGATGGTGTGGTAAGGGTGGAGGTGAAGTGACACCAGGCCTTCTGGTGGTGTGATGCGTGACAACACCCCGTCCATCTTGGTGCTGACCACGGTGCCTCCACACATTCGTTGGTCGTCTCCACCAAGACAAAAGTGGGACTGAAGATGACCCGCTGAAATTCGGAGACTCCATGACAGTCTGGCACGACACCACTCCAGTCTTTGGTGACGTTGACGTGGTGTTAAGGACATTCATCGTAACAGTCTGTGTGCAATGTTGCTGGCATTAGCTGGATGGCTGGTGGCCCTATGGACTGATGGCCTGTCCTTGCTTACCTCACATGCACAGACGAGCAAGAAACTTAAATCGTTGCTCAAGTTTAATTCCTGTCAGTTGATTCCTTCTGGGTGCATCTATTTATGCGACGATTCTTTTGATGATGAGTGTGTGTCATCTTGTCTTTCCGGTGTTTAGTGCATCCACCCTCATTACCTTTCTTAGAGATTTAACTGGAGAGTGAATAAAAGAAGAGCGAGCATCTCAGATTTTTTCCGCACCACTGTGTAACTGTATTGGAAGGTCAGGAGGAGTATGAAACTGTATACTTCCATAATTAAATTTCCAGAATATGATTTGCTAAGCAGTCGATAATAAGATCTCAGGAATAAATAATAGCATTTTCTCCTTTTTAGCCAGCATACTGACATGGTGTGAAGCTAATTCTTCAGCAAAGGCAAAAAATAATAAGAGTGAGTTTCATTTATATATATAACCTCTGGCACAGTCAAGGTCGCTTTACAGGCTCCATAACAAAAGAACCACTTAATCACCGATAAAGCAACACTCCTGCCATAACCTTCTCCCTGTGAAAATATAGCACTCTGCAATATGGGCTAATGTAGCTCACCCAGAAAGAAAGAGCGTATTGCTCATTATTAGACTTAATTACATCCCCTTTTAGATACCCTGTAGACAATCTCCACCCAAAGCCCGTTTTCTACTGTTAATCTTGGTGCGGAAAGCCATCCCATCAGCTCGGACGCTCTTTCGTGCTGGACTTAACCAGACCCTGTGCAGGTCAGAGTTCGTTTCAACTCATCGTTTGGTTTAGGCTACATGCTGAGACAGAGTAATGTCACACAGCGTGTCATTTCTTGACTTACTGCTTCCATCTCACCCCCACACTGCCCAGCCCTCACCCCACCCCTCCAGGCTGAAAAATCCAGGGCACTGGGCTAATCCCGCACTGGCATGAGGTCCCAAGGCTAGCACTGGAAACAGGCCACTAACCCAATATTCGCAGCAGGGGTCGTCCCGGGTATTCCCAGGGTCCTGTGTTCCCCAGGATTTCTATTCATACAAATTTGCAGAAAAGGTTTCGTTCTGCTAGCTTGCTAGCTAAGGGCTACACAACTAGCCACACTGACGTAGTAGGGCTGTGCACCATACCTTAAATAGACCAAGCAGCTATTCATAAAGTGCCTGTATGTATCTTTAATTAAACAGTTTGCATTGTGAAGTATGCTTAGCTAGCTGATTCACAAGTCTTCCTAGCTGAGGGCAAATGCTTCCTCTTACAAGACCCACTTCTTGTTGTTCCTTGTGTCATGTTTGGTGACCCTCGACTCTAATCAACCCTCAGCATAGGGCCCTTAAAGTGCATGGTCTTGGGAATATAGTGTTTAGGGAACATGGGGCAATGGGCAATGGGGGATATGGAGCCCAGGGAATAAGAGGACCCTTAAACACAAGGCCTTGGGATTATAGTGTCCAGAGAATGCATGCTCTGGAAACACAAGGGCATTGGAAATACATTGCCCAGGAAACATAGTGCCCTGGGATTGTAAGAGTCTAGGAAATATAGTGACTAGGGGACATGGGGGGCTTGGGATTGGGAGCATGACACCCTTGGAGCTTGGTGATATAATGTTTAGGGAACATAGGCCCCTGGAAATACACTCTTGGGAAACATAGTGCCCAGGGAACATAGGGGCCTGTAAACATAGGACCATGGGAATATAATGCCTAGGGAACGTAGCACTCTAAAAACACAGGGCCATAGAAATACAGTCCCCAGGAAACATATGGCCCTGGGATTGAAGGATTCTGGAGACAGCTTTGGGAATATACATAGTGTCAGGGAACATAGAACCGTGGAAACACAAGGCCTTGGGTATATAGTGCTTTGAACATAGGACTTTGTGTATATAGTGCATATAAAACACCGGGAGGGGCTTGGGAAAATAGTGGCCGGGGAACATAGGACCTTGGAAACATTGGCCTATGGGAATGTTGGCCATTGGGAATATGGCACCCATGGAATTTGGGGACCCTAATATAGGACCCTAAGAATACACAGCATTATCAACATCTGTCTTTGAGAATATAGGTAATCTCCCACTGGCATCAGGGTGCTAGGCTAACCCCACAGTATCTGAAAGGTTGAGGGTATGTTAAGAACTGACCACAGCACCACAGCTGCAATGAGCTGTCCATTTGTGCAGTTAGTCATAGCTCCAGCCGCAGGCAGATATTTTAGAGGAAGCTAATAAGGAGACTATAATAGGCGCCCATTAGCCTATGTCTGGGCCTTTTTCCTTAAACTGAAGTGATGCAGATAAAGGCCGAATCGAGGCTCTGATGTGAGAAAGAGAGAGAGAGAGAGAGAGAGAGACAGAATACCCCTTGCTAGCATGCGCTAACCCCCTCCATCTCTGATTCTCCCCAAAGCCTGGGATTATCCCCTGCTCAAGAAAGCACACAATAGCCTCCTGCGGACCTGTCCACTCCCAGCACCATATCTTGCACTCACCCACTACATCCACACACATGGAGCTGATTGTCCTCAGCAGGTGTGTATGTTAACAAAATCACAGGTCCCGTCCACGCTGAACACGTGATTAGCCTGCCGAGGTGAAATTTAGCAGGGCTTGTTTTCATACTAGGGTTCAGAGATCCCTGAATGAGGCTGTTGGTGGTTGCTCAGCCATCAGTCCCCCTGCTGGAGTCGTTTAAGTGGCAGCCTCCACACACAGATTCATTGGTTGTCTCCATCAAGGTGGAGTCACTAACTCGTCACCATTGCCATCTTTGACGACATTGACGTGGTGTAAAGGGCAGACCTGCACTCTCTGAACCTGTTGTAAAATAGTCAAATCGTTGCACTGGGTTTTCCAGTACGGGATTGTGCACACATGGCTGAATCCCATACGACTAGTTGTTAGATGCATTATGCACTGTTTGCGTTGAGGGGCCAATATTTAAATTCTCACATAGTGCACAATGTAAGGAATAGGAAGCCATTTGAGATCCAGCCCCAGCCTGAGAAAAGGTGCTAGTAGACAAATAGAAATCACGTAGAAATGAGTACAGTAGTCACAGTGGTAAATTTATTATTGCGTAAGTTAAAAAGATAATGTAACGACTGTGGTGCTCAATGATGGGCGACTAAACGTCCTCATCGTCTATGACTACCTGGCAGCAACAACATACTCTAAAGTACGTTAACATCTGTGGAATAATTGTTTATGGGGATGATTGTTATTATATAGTGTTATTGGAAATACAGTGTATTATTACAGTTCATGCTGTCACCTTTTAGAACAGCATTGGGGTCTTGTGTTACACTGATTGGCCTCCTGTGCTTCATTCTGTGGACCTGTTCCTACATTGCTTGTGACTGGTAATGAAGGAAAAAGGTTTTTCTCTTAAATGGATAGAATCAGAATTAACCAGGGAGCCCTGTGTGCCAGCACGCACTGCACCAAGGGTGTATATATTGGATGGTGTAATTCCTGTACATTTGGCCTCGCACTGCTCCAGTGATTAGGTTAGTGGAAGTGCGGTGTGTGTGATTAGGAGAGAGTTATTGTTCCCAGGAACAGGGCACCTTGGCTCTAATGCCCAGGGGCATCAAAGGATCTTAATCTGGGCCCGCTTCACCCCACCAATTAGCATCATGCAAATGTTGTGACTGCATGCCTATATAATCACGGACTTTCCTCAAACCGTGCCGAGCTGTTCTCAGTTCTGAATTCAGTCTGCTGATGCTGGCTGCTTCTGCTGTTTTAGCTATACTCATCAAACAAAAAAGGAGTCACCCTGCACGTTTAAGATGGTGGTTAGTTTAGGCTCCTGCGGATGGCACATCTTAACTGATCATAGATTGAGAAGAGGTGGTACAGTGCAGCGAATGTCTCGTTCCATGTGTGGTAAATGGCTCCAGAGCAGATGTTAATGGTTGGCTAAAAGGAGTGGTTGTATTTGGATGTGGACCATAAAGACCATAGTGTGAAGGAAGTAGCTGAATCTGCAGGTGTATGGTCATACAGGTCTGCCAGCAGTGGCTAAAATCCCAGACTACAGGGAATTCTCCTCGGAATTGTACCAGGGAAGGCATCCACCAAACCTGCACCAGCTGAGCAATTCTTTGATGTAAGAGTGTCTGAACATTGATGTGGCCTACATCGAGAAACTTGTCCAGTCACAGTATGTTTCAGTTTTGTCCAGCCAATTTGGAGACTTTAGTAGTTGAGTCTGAGACGAGATGGAACCAATTAAGATCAGCTAACGGATAATAGCAGCCTCTGTGACAACCATTCATGGTTAACTAGTCTCAATAGTGCTTTCCAAGTCCCCCGTGATTACCCCAAGATCAAGCCAAGATTGGGTCTGAATGAGGCCAAGACCCACACAGGACTGCTAGTGGTCTGATGAAAGCCTGATCAAACACCAGTGCTACAACTCGACAATATCATTTCAACCCTGATGGAGCAGCTAGGAAATCTGTCTGCAGTGCGGAATGTTAAACTAGAATTTGGTTTGATAACAGGAATGTAAGATTGTTCAGTTCTAAAACTTTTATTTGAATCTCAGTTTGATTCTTATTAATTCTTACGGCTTGTTTGACTGTATTTTGCCGGCCTGTGCTCTAAGTACCACGCGGCTGCTGTGCCGTGTCTGGGTCGCGCTGCGCGCACTGCCTGTGTAAAAGCTCGAGGGCTGTACATTTCTGCTGATCCCTGTGATCCTCTTGGGAAGAGTCATATAAATGTGGATATTTTTAGACCAACTCAGCGACTCTCTCCTCATATGCATCTATCATGATGCAGTGTAGGCCAGCACATCATGACTACGGCAACACTCCAGAACTCTGAGTTTCTACCCAAGCAGAGTCAACTCCTCTGCTGTCCTTTGTTTTTGAAGTATGCACCAAGGTCTAGCAGACAGAGAGTAATCTTTGTCAGTATTTTGTTGTGTGACACTTTTCACCTGGACCATAAACTGGCTGTTAGCTGCTTTAGCTATTCCAGCTCTAGTGCAAGATTAAAGAAGCAGCGGTAACACTTTAGATTAAATGTTGAGTAACTAACATGTACTAACACATTAGTTAACATTGAGTTATACTTTAGTCAACAAGAATACATGAGTTGGCATGATGTACTAATGTGTTACATCACGCTAACTAATGCGTTACATCACGCTAACTAATGCGTTACATCACGTTAAGTAATGCGTTACATCACGTTAACTAATGCGTTACATCACGTTAACTAATGCGTGACATCACGTTAACTAATGTATTACATCATGTTAACTAATCTGTTACATCACGTTAACTAATGCGTTACATCATGTTAACTAATCTGTTACATCACGTTAACTAATCTGTTACATCATGTTAACTAATGTGTTACATCATGTTAACTAATCCGTTACATCATGTTAACTAATGTGTTACATTACATCATGTTAACTAATGTGTTACATCATGTTAACTAATGTGTTACATTACATCATGTTAACGAATGTGTTACATGTTAACGAATGTGTTACATCATGTTAACTAATGTGTTACATCATGTGAACTAATGTGTTACACCATGTTACCTAATGTGTTACATCATGTTAACGAATGTGTTACATCATGTTAACTAATGTGTTACACCATGTTAACTAATGTATTACATCATGTTAACTAATGTGTTACATCCTGTTAACTAATGTGTTACATCATGTTCACTAATGTGTTACATCATGTTAACTAATGTATTACAGCATGTTCACTATGTTACATCCTGTTAACTATTGTATTACATCATGTTAACTAATGTGTTACATCCTGTTAACTAATGTTACACCATGTTAACTAATGTGTTACATCCTGTTAACTAATGTGTTACATCATGTTAACTAATGTGTTACATCATGTTAACTAATGCACTGCATCACGTTAGTCAACACTTAATGTAAAGTGTTTCCACCAATCATGCCTCAGCCGATCAGCCACAGACGGAATAAAGGATTGGTCATTGATAATCTTAACCCAGATCATTGTTACAGTATATCACAGTGCAGCAGAGTTGCAGCCAGCTCATCTCGTGTCTTCTTTTGCCTCCACAGGGTCTGAAAGCAGCGGACAACGACCCCACGGCCCCGCCGTACGACTCTCTGCTGGTGTTCGACTACGAAGGCAGCGGCTCCACGGCCGGCTCGCTCAGCTCCATCAACTCGTCCAGCAGCGGCGGAGACCAGGACTACGATTACCTCAACGACTGGGGACCCCGCTTCCGCAAACTCGCCGACATGTACGGAGGCACGGACGAGTGAGGAGGCCAGGCGGCGTCCAACGGGAGCAAAAGACGAGGGAAAGAAAACGCACACGCCTGTTTTTTTCCCGCCTCTGTTTGACGGATGAGGAACAGCTTCTGGCAACCGATTTCATCAGTCCCCCCACCCCCCAACCCCCTGAGGACGGACTGAATGGAAGTTGAGGAAAAAAACACAACAAAAATGTATTATAATTATGAAAAAAAGTCAGAAAATCAACAAAAAAAAACAAACCCTAGGCTTAATGTTGTAGTGTAGGCATATATATATGCTCGTTGAAGGCTTTCGGCACTGGCGGCGGTGGTGTTTTGCGAAGGAAGATGAGGAGGAGGAAGAGGAGGAGGAGGAGGAGGTTGGAGAGATTGCTGGACTGTCACTGTTTTTGGATTGTAGGCTACGATAAAGCGCTCAGTTACACTTGAATTTACAGTACAGAAGCACTGGGATTTAATGTGCCTTTTTGTACATTTTTTGGATCTGAATGATTAGTTTTATGTTCAAGGCTTTAATGGTACTGACATTTTGGAGTGATTTCCAGACATGCGGAAGTACGTTAATCTCCGATATGCTTCATCACGCTTCCTTTTTATTTTTTCCCTGGTTACCAACTGCTGTGTGTCGATAACGATTCATTTAACTGCATTCCGAAGAGGCAGAGAAGACTCCCATCTTAAGTAGGACACAACAATTGACAGCGTCACTGTACAGTACATTAGAATTTGAGATATTTCCTTTTTTCCCCCACAAAAAACAAAAAACTAAGTAAAAAAACTTTACGCAGCTGGTTGCAGACAAAGGGAGGTCATGAACGCTACTTTTATAGAAGAATAAGTTTTAGTTTTTTTTTCTGAAGTGGTGTAACATTTTACAAAATGGTAAACGAAAAAAGAGAGAAAGAAAGAAAGAAAAGACGAGGCCAATAGCCGCTTCCTTTTTATGTTCTCATTCATGTACACTTCATTTGCCTTACTTAGTCACCATCTGATGCCCTCGGTTTTTACTCTACTGTAAAAAAATAATAATGTGTACATAATGTTTTGGGTTTTTCCCTTCTTCTTTTCCTTTTTTTCTTTTTTTTTCCTCTTTTGGATGTAGTCGATAAAAAAGTGCAACCGGTTTAGAGATCTTGTAAATGTATAATTTGGGCTACAAAGTATTTTCATTTTTTTTCTTTTTTTTTTTTGCATGTTTTTAGCTTTTCACAACAATGAAAGGAAAAGAAACAAAGAAAAATGAAAAAAAAAAAAAAAACTACAACAACCCCTTTCCGGAATTTATTTACATACAAGTACATAACACTAAATCAGCTGATGTGAAACATGTAGAGGGTACTTTCTTTTTTTTTTGTAAAAAAATAAAAAAGAATAAACAAACGACGAATGACAAACGACGTTACTCCTTTAAAATGAAAAGAAAAAAAAAAACGAAAGAAAGAAACAAACAAACAAACATCGTCAGCACAACTGTTGAATTTGTACCAAAAAGGGCCGGGGTGGGCTTTAGGGGTGGGAGCTGTTCCATTGACCACTGTAGGTACTAATGATGAACCATCAGCTTTAAAGCAGGGGAGAGGTTTGGGATAGACGCTGGCTTTTGTGGAAAATCTTCTGTACTGGAATTCCAATGATTCATCTCTGACCCCAGCCATCTGAATAAAAATGGTCATTTTGGAGCTAAAGCCTGCTTCCTTTTGTTCCCTTCCTCTGTTCTCCCCTTGTTTCATCAGCCTCCTAGCCTTCATTCTCTCTTTTAGCCCGGACGTGAGAATGGAGCAGAAGCATTCCCTTCCTTTTCTAGGCATTCCGGGAAACACTTGGGGTCAGAAAGTTCTCCCAGACCTCTCTGTGTTCTGGGCCACTTGTTGGCTTTTCTTGTTTTCCCTTTGTAGGGGGCACTCGGAGTTAAATATACCCAAGGAACGCGGGCCATCTTCTTCCTCTCCTCGTCCTCGTTTGTGACTCAGACCCAGAAGCACTCGGGGTCATGGAAACTCCTCTTCTATTAAATCTCTCGGTCACAGCATGTTCCACTCCAGGTCTCTGACTCAGGGGAGTATTCACTCGCCCTCTCCGAGATCTAAGCTGGAAATAATAGGAAAAAAAGCCCCTACATTTTTACATGAAGAAAGGTATGTCCTGTCTTAAATGGAGGGCATTAATAGGGAGTTTGCCCCCCCCCCCACCCCCCACCCCCGCCCACCATCTCCACCACTCTGCAGTAACAGCCTCTTATCCTCTGGGAAGGCTTTAGACCAAGGCCGTAGCCATGATTTCCTCGTGATGCATTCAACCACGAGAGCTTTAGTGAGCTCGGCCTTAGATGCTCCCTCCACAGTTAGAATATTCTTCAGATGCATCTAAGTTGGCTGTATCCAAGTTCATGCAATTTTGTAGAGGGGGGTCTTATCACTTATCTGAGCTGTTGGTGCTTTGTCATGATCATACCCACCATTAGGGTCACCAAGGTCTGGACATCTGGGTCTAAATATTACTGTACTGAGACAACCGGCTTTCTCATCCCATCACCGTGCGGAGTGGCGTGTTATGCCAACAAACTGGACAGGGCGGCTGAATCAGCGCCATCCAGTCCACCTTAACTGTACCGCCCCCAGAAGGAAGTGTGGGTTTGCAGTGCTGTTGGGAAGGAAGGTAAAGGTCACCAGGAACAATAAATGATGACACATTCAGACTGATATGATCAATATTTATTGAGCTACACATACAGAAGAAGTGTCTCTCAGTATAGGCTCGGGCCGCCATGTTTGCTAGCTCAACATGCCAGACGTCTCAGCATGGAGCTGTAGAGGTTCCTAATGGTGACCTGTGATAATCCATCCCATGCAGCTTGTATATTCTCACACAGTTCCTGCAGCTTGTGTGGTAGGGGTGGAGGTGGAGTGACACTAGTCATGTCATGTGATATGTGTCAACAAACCGTTCATCTTGGCACTGACCCCAGGACCTCCACACATTGGTTCATTGGTCATCTTCACCAAGACAAAAGCAGGACTCGTCACTGTAGATGACCCGCTGCCATGGTGAGTCTGAAATTACACTATTGCATTCTTTGGTGACGTTGACGTGGTGTTAAGTACAGTCATCGTAACGGTCTGTGTCCATGTAGTCTTGCGTCATGCAGTCGGGTTCCAATGGTGCCGGCACCAAGAGGATGACTCATGAAGCACATCACTGCTCACTGAATGTCCACAATGGTGGCTGTTGGGTGGGGCAAAAACAGAGATAAGGCCCATCCATGCATCACATGCACGGCTGAGCTTGAAACCGGAATCCTTTGCATGTCTCACAATGCCAAACCTACCCACCGAGTTTCATTCCTGTAGGTTGATTCTTTCTGGGTGCCGCTATTCTTTTGATAATGGTTATAGTTTTAAGCTTCTCAAACTGATTTTGAATGCACAGAGACTTTGAGATTAGAAAATAAACTGAGACAAATATTACAAATAGCTGAGAGAGGAATATTAATGATTAGATCTGAATTAGAATGATTTCTTTGAAAACATGAACATTAGCCCACTGGAAAACGCTGAGCAAAACACCAGGGGACCAACAGCTTTGCCATTAGCGGACCAACTCTGCTGGTCTGCTGTCCTCTTGCTACCTTAACCTCCCGAAATCCTGGACCTGACGTTGTACTATACAGCTAAACGTTGTACAGGAAGTTGTTTTGGCAAACACAATGTCCTCATATGAGGCCGACGGGTCAATGTTTTAAAAAGTATCATTTACATTCATGGCATTTAGCTGACGCTCTTATCCAGAGTGACTTACAAGGTTAATGATTGCAGGTAGGCCAGTGTAATGTTAGGAGTCTTGCCCAAGGACTCTTATTGGTGTAGCTCAGCATAGTCACCCAGACTGGGATTCAAACCTCAGTCTCCCACATGTAGAGGTGGCACCCTGAGTAATGGTGTTACCCACTGAGCTACACCAACCACCGGTGCCGGTATCATGGTGCAGAGATGCAGAAATGTTAAGTCCTATGAGGATGCAGGGGTCTCAGGAGGTTGAAGCTTTCTGCTCCATCCGCCTCATGGCTCCCCCCGCCCCCATTCTGCTTATATTAAGATTCATTTGAAGTTGCAGATAAATGCCGGCATGTGTCGCAGCTCCACCGCGTTCTCCAATCTGATGCATGCTACAGTGATACCAATGTTTGTTCACCACCTCTGTGTAGCTAGCTTTGTCTCTGAGACCTTTATTCCCCCACCAAAAAAGATCCCCTCATCCTGTTTATGCCCAGAAAGCGAGATAGCAGGTGCACCCAAGCAGATCCATTTCAAGTGTTATGTTTATTATAGCCGATAAAGTAAGGGCTACAGATAAGTTATTTTGTGCAGTAGAAATGAATGAGCCTGGTGCATGCTTTTCACTGAAGCACAAAAAAAACTAACCCCTCAGTCCATCTAGTGGTGAAGTGGGAAGATCAGAAGGCAGGGCCTCAAAACCCCTTAGCAAGCTCCGTTTTTAGACCTTAGTGTTTCTAAAAATATTGTATGCCAACATGCATGCAATTCCTATCCCTTGCGGGTCTGTTTTTCAAGTAGCCCTGTTTTAACTCTTTAACTTCCTGCTCAGCCTTTGGGTAGAGCACATTTTAAGTCCCCATATCTTAATGAAGAAGGTGCTGACTGTAACTCAACCTGGTTGTGTCATCTCTACCAATCGGCAGAGGTACATAAGGCTACAACAATCCTTTAGAAGTCACAGTCTTTCAATAGATACGCCTGTAAAATCTCTCCACACATGTCGATTGCTTTTGGTGGACTGTAAAAGGTAAGCTTATTTTTCAGTATATCAGTCTAATAAGCTCAAAAAAAAAAAAAACTGCTACCATGCGGTTTCTGAAGCTAACGGAGTCTATGCTAAGCTACTGTAATAAAAATGTGTTTTATTACTATTGCCCCAAACAAAACAAAACAAAAAGTTATTTTTTTATGGTAAGGACATTGAAGGGTTAAAAGTCCCCTGCCTTTATACGTGACACAGAAACAACAGTCTGTGGTTGGTTGTTTTGCATGTTAGTCAAAGCATTATTTCCAAGGTCATTCTTGGCCCAGCTAATCACCCCAGACTCTCTAACAACAGAAAGAAGCCCTGCTTCTGAAACTACAGCAGGTACCAATTTTGGACCAAGTAGTTCTGGGTCATGTACGCTACTCCAGCTCATCCCTAAGGGACTGGATGGTGCTTAGTCACTCTATAGGTATTGGGCATGGTGACCTTTGGCTCCAGGGTGTTTCATTTTATTAGCATTGGTACGGGTTCAACTTAAATACAGTGCTCACTAATTAGAAGGGCTGTCTGGGCTCGACTTGTCATCAGTTACTGTACAAACGATCTTTAGTATCTCGCACCTCATCCTTTCTCCATTATTTCGAGACAAAATGTTCCAAACTGGCTCGATTTGTAACACAGCATTGATCAAACATAACACCTTCTAACCTGCTCGAGCTGTTCTTCACTGCTGGGCCCTGGATTGACGGCAGACTTCTCTGAATATCTTCATCTTAAAGTCAAGCTGACATCAAAAATGGACATTTCTAAAGTGGTTAGTTTATTTCTGTGTTCATAATAAGCATTGATCATCAATCAAATCATACAATAATATCTTTAGTAGTCTCTAAAACAACTTTTTCAATAATATTAACCAGGAGTATCATACCAGCTGCACCTATCAGCCCCCAGCCACACCACTCGGCTAGCTCAGAGACCCGCTTGATACCGTGTTTCTATAAGAAATGTGTCACAGCATGAGATGAAAATGCTTTATGATTCCCCCTAACGCCGTGTTGAGGTGCAGCAGAGAGATTAATAATGTTAAAAATGATGATTCAGCCAAAACCAAATACACTCATCCTCAAAAGAATAGATGTGAATAGGAAGTGTGGGATTGCAGTGTATTGGGAAGGAGGATAAAGGTCACCAGGAACAATGAATGATGATACAGTTAGACTGATATGGGCCATATTTATTGAGTTACCATTTCATCCTGTCTTTAGACTTCTTTGTTGAGATTTGCCGACATTGACTACATGAATACAATTTAAGTTAATTTTGTGCCAGAAATTTCCACACAAATACAAGAGATTTCATTTTATCTACTGTTGACTTAGTTTAGTTGGACATTGGCAGTTTTTTCTTTTCATTTTATCCACATATAGAGCAAATTAGTGATGCATTAATATCAAAATGAGTAGTAATGTTTTTCTTAAACATTATAAATTAATTTATGTGTAATAATGAGAAAAAGTATTACACTTTCGTAAATTTATTTAATACTTCGTACGAAAGCCTGTGAGACTGCTTCAAGATGCTTCCTGTATGGAGAAACTGGTTGTATGCATTGCTCAGGTGTGATTTTGGCCCATTCTTCCACATAAACACTCTTTAAATCTGGAAGGTTCTGTGGGCTACGTCTATGAACTCTGAACTTTAGTTCCTTCTATAGATTTCCAGTTGGATTCAGGTCAGGTGATTGGCTGGGCCATTTTAACCGCTATGTTCTCTTTCTCCGAAACCAACTGAGAGTGTCCTTGGCAGTGTGTTTGGGATCATTGTCTTGCTGAAATGTCCACCCTTGTTTCATCTTTATCCAGGTAGATAGCAGCAGATTTTTATCAAGAAGGTCTCGGGACATTTATCCATTCATCCTTCCTTCAATGATATGAAGCGTGTCATGCCATGATGTTCCCACCTCCACACGTCACTGTTGGTGTGGTGTTTTGGGATGATATGCAGTGAATTCTAAACTCCAAACATGGTGTATGATGGCATCCAAGGAGTTAAATTTTGGACTCATCTAACCAGTCTCCCAGTGTTCCACATGCATATCCATGTACATTGGCGGTTGATGTGGTTCAGCAGTTAACACCACTACCTACCAGAGAGCTACCCATGTGGGAGACGGGGGTTCAAATCCCAGTCTAGGTAGCAAATACTGAGCTGCACCAATAGGAGTCCTTGGGCAAGACTCCTAACACTGCACTGGCCTACTGTAATACGAATAACCCTGTAAGTCGCTCTGGATAAGAGCATCAGCTAAATTCTTAAATGGATATGCATCTGATCCAGATCCACGTATGGAACATGCTCCACATGCTTGTCTAAATGTTGTTGAGCAAACTTTAAATACTCTTCACCTGTCTTCTGATAATCTTCTGATAATTATTTTCACTCCTCTGTCTGAAATCTTGTGGGGGGCACCTGGTCGTGGCCGGTTTATGGTGAAATGATGTTCTTTCCACTTCCGGATTATAGCCCTAACAGTGCGCAATGGACCCTTCAGTATTTTAGAAATTCTTCTGTATCAGCGCCATCAGTGTGTTCTGTAGCACTAAGGTGGGAAGGTTTTAAGAGAGCTCACTGATTTTACCCATCATGAGATGTTTCTTGTGTGGCACTTTGGTAATGAGACACCTTTTTGTAGGCCATCAGTTGAACCTGCTGATATTAATTTGCACTAAGTGGCAGGATTGCTTCCTAATCACTGATAGATTTCAGCTGGTGTCATGACTTTCCATGGCTTTTTGCACCTCTCTTTCTTCATGTGTTAATACTTTTTCCCTTTGTCGTTCCTCATTATTACACATAACAGTTATGGACATCTACGGTTTATTTTTTTGCATGTGTGGATTTGATGGGTTGTTACTTGTATATATAGAGAATTCACACTGAAGATATAAGGAATGTAATGTAGGACTGTATAAGGAATGTATAACGACTACTTTCTGGATTGCACAATGCATGGCGGAACATCAGAACATAGAAATCTGAACATAGAAATGCATATATACATATAAAACATAGAAATTTATATATATATATATATACATAAATTTCTAAACTTTTTGAGCAGTGTATATATATATATATATATATATATATATATATATATATATATATATATACATACACTGCTCAAAAAGTTTCAGTTTGCTTTGGTGTAAATGAAATTAACAACAGGTGCAGTAGAGGAGCAACAATGAGACACCCCTCAAAACAGGAATGGTTTAAAAGGACGAGGTCTTTGACATTTGTCCCTCCTCATCGTTTCCGACTGATTCTTCAGTAGTTTTGCAGTTGACTTGGGTCAGCATAACTACTAGTACCATGGTGCGGTACCTGGACCCTACAGAGGTTGCACAGGTAGTCCAACAAAATGTATATATATATATATATAGATCATTCATTTGTTGATATGTATATATTCTATTTGTATATATGTGTTTCTATGTTCTATGTTATATATATATATATATATATATATATATATATATATATATATATATATATATATATATATATATATATATATATATATAGAAACGCATATATACAAATAGAATATATACATATCAACAAATGAACGATCAACATCTAGACATAGTGCTCTATGTGTGTATATGTATGTATGTACATACATATACACACATAGAGCACTATGTCTAGATGTTGATCGTTCATTTGTTGATATGTATATCTCCTAAGAGCACATGTATTGTGTCTATATGTTGACCGTATGACCTTAACATTACAGACATTAGCCTTGAACAATGTTTATGTGTCATGGTAAATGATTGTATTAAACAAAAAGGCCAGTTTTCCATCAAATGGGCCCTTTAACATAATCGGTATCTGTGCATTGCACTAATGGAATCTGTTTAGTCATAGTAGCAGTTAGATGAGTCATATAGTTTGGAAAGATTCGGCGTGAGCGTCTCTCATAGATTTTCAGTGGCTTTTGGCCGGGAACGCATTTGCATTAAGAAATGGGTTTTCCTGAAACCTCAACTTCAAGCAAGTATGTTGACCTTAAGTGCCCACACATTGTGTATGAATTTCAAATGAGTATTCTAATGCGCTTGCCTGGATTAGTACCCATAAATCCTATTTCGGAGTGCCCCTCGGTAGAGGTCACTTGAGCAGCAGCTGCTTGAGCATACTCTCAATCTCTGATGAGTTTTTACCTGCAAGATTATCACATCCTCACCGTGACCTGCAGTGTAATCCGTAAGTGACTGGACAGTCCTCTTGCTTTGTGTTACAGCTCATTGGACCTGAAATCAAATACCAGCTATACATAAAAAGGTGCCTGATAGGAAACAGAAGGAGGCTTGTACGAGAAATAGAGAAATCCATTAAAACTGCCAAAGTGCAGAAGATGGAAGGTCAGAGGTCAGAGACAGTGGAATATTGTGTGATAGCACTGCACTGGCCTAGCAATACCATAGTAACCACCTGGGATACTGTAGCAATGATCTAGCAAACACTTGATCTAGCAACATGATGTCAGGAAATGGTGGAATGGCAGGAAACAAAATGACTGAGTGAAATTCATCTAGAGCATGAAAGAGCTGTTATTCCGAGCACTTCCTATTCACCAGCCTGTTGTTCAAACATTCCATTCCACCTTAAATGCTGTAGCAGTTATTATAAGGCATAAGGCACCAGAATGTATTTGCTGACCATTTAAGGTAGAACCGTAAACTTCAAACAAGAAGCTGGTGAACAGGAGGCCAACTTTTACACTGCATATGGACCACTGAAACAATGTGGGGGAACAATATTACTGTGCCCACTCCTATTGTAAGATACCAGGAAATGCCCAGTGTCTCCTCCGCAATGTTAGCATTAGTAGCAGTTTTCCCACCACTGTAGAAGAATTGTTGTGAGTTTGGCAGCATGAGTTCCCTCCCTTTAGGTAGCAGTGCTACTTCTTCATCCTCTCACGTTGGACTGGTTTGACTTAGTACAACAGTGACTCACTGTAGCCCCTAGAGGTACAAAGTTGCATTAGAAGACAGGACAGGCCGGAGCTAGCTGGTTAGTATGCTAACTTCAGTAGACTTCACTCTTAGACACACCTCCAAAACTGATTTTTCTTCACTGTTTGTTGATAATTTTAGATCAGTTTGGAAAGTTTACAACCAAAATCGTATAAATAGTTAATATACATATAAAGTAATGGCATGTTACAGTTTAATTCTAGGGGATAAGATAAGATACGATGCCTTTATTGTCATTGCACAGTGTACAACGAAGTTGAGCAGCAAAATATATAAAGAGCATATATAAAGAGATATATAAAGAGCAAAACTGAGAGTGAGACAGAAAGAAAAAATAAAAAATTAAATAAAAATAAAACAATAATATACATATATACCCATTACCTAAACAATAAATATAATATATGACTATAAAAACTGTATACTGTACTGTATAAAAACTGTAAAGTGAGATATTAAAAGATAAGGTTGATAAGGTTGTTGGTCCACAAAACCAAACAAATGGATACAGGCTAAGAAATAAAAGCATTCAGTGGATGATTTTAAAGAATACTTTTACATGGCCTAAGTCACATTATTATGACCACTTTCTACTTTCAATGGTGGCAGAGTATAGCTCAGGAAGGTTGTATTTTCGTGACATTCTCCGGACTCACTCAACCATGTGGAAGGCACTCTCAACCGATTTGGATATGACTCCATCCTTGCAGGTCACGTATTCCCGTACATGCTGATTATCTTCCCTGTGGCAGATGGGATCTTCCAGCAAGACAATGCGACCTGTCACAAGGCTAGAAGTGTCTGACACTGGTTGGAAGAGCATGACCAAGACTTCCCAATAACAACCCCTGCACCCTAATTCCATAGACTTGAACCCAATTTCACTCTATGGATTCTGTGGGATGTACTGCAGTCAGCATGGCTCCGGATACCTGTGACAACCTACCAGTGCCTTATAGACCCCCAGCCCATTTAGCTGCTTTCGGTGCGGCGGCTACTCAGGTTACGCTGGTGGTCATAAAATTGTGACTCGAAAGTGTTTAAACGAGGCACATGAATGTGAAGAACATTCCAGTATGTCCCCCATATACCGGAAAGGTTCTCCTCGATATCCCAGAATTCCTACATCCTATGACTCATTATCCAACACAGTTTAGCTGGTTCCTCAGGTTCTAGTGTGAAGTAGAAGCCTGGATCTGCTGGTGGCTCCAGCATGTTTGAGTGGTTATAGGATTTTCACCATTCCCACCAAGAATCCTTGAGAAACCATTATGTATTAAGAGTGTGATTATGGATCTGTCCTATTCCCTCGTCGGCCTGCACTGACAGTGAGTCCTGGATTAACCCGTGTAGGTTTTCAGCACACCTATCCCGCATAATAACCAACTCTATAGCTCTTATGAAAGAGTAATCCAGCGTCTGTTTGGGTTAGTGAAGTTTGATACAGGCCATCGATTGCGTATGAACACAGTGAAGCAATCTTTCAACCTTTCCAACCCGAATCTCCTACAATGGCACAGAGCCCTTTTTGGATGACTCTCTCCCTCTCTGTGATTGTCCCTGTCCTCCGCTATTGTGCACTGCCGAGCCTTCCCCGCTCCGTGTGTCATAAATTAGCTAAAAGCCAGACAGCTACGGATCGATCCTATGCTGATTACACAAAGGAAGGCCAGTGTTATTGTCTGTGTGGCGGGAAAAAGCAGGCCACTGGGCCTTCTTTCCTGTCTGCTGCCTCTATTGTGCAGCCACTCATACGCATTGCTGTAGGGGGGGTGAAGTGACAAGCCAGATGAATATAAGTCAGAGGAGAAGCAGAGCAGACAGCAAATAAACGAGCCTTTCTGTTATTCTCGTATTGATTTGCCTCACAACTAGTGCGGCACGACACAACAGAAACGAGTACCGTTTGCAGCACTTTGCAATTAGCTTCTTATATTTATCAGAGCCTGATTGTAATGATGGACTTCAGCTCTAATTGCAGTCCGTCGCTGTTATTTCAGCCTGGTAACTCTTTTACCCTTCTTTACACAAACTTGCATTAGAAGTTAGGAGAATCGATGTCTTCTCCTGCAGAGGTACTCTTATGGACACACATCTGATTTGATATATAATGATATAAACATCATCAAAAGAATAGCTGCTCCCAGAAGGAAGTGTGGTACAGCAGTGCTATGGGGAAGGAAGATAAAGGTTACCAGGAACGATTAATGATTGAGCTACACATACAGAAGTAATGTCTCTCAGTATGGCCGCCATGTTTATTATCATTTCAGCATGGAGCTGTAGAGGTTCCTAGTAGTAGTACGAGTAGTAACCCAACATGCCATATGTCTCGGTGTGGAGCCGCAGAGGTTCCTAGTAGTACTGTAGTACGAGTAGTAACCCAACATGCCATATGTCTCGGTGTGGAGCCGCAGAGGTTCCTAGTAGTAGTACGAGTAGTAACCCAACATGCCACCGTCTCGGCATGGAGCTGCAGAGGTTCCTAGTAATAGTACGGGTAGTAACCCAACATGCCACCGTCTTCGGCACAAAGCTGCAGAGGTTTCTAGTAGTAGTACGAGTAGTAACCCAACATGCCATATGTCTCGCCATGGAGCCATAGAGGTACCTAGTAGTAGTACGAGTAGTAACCCAACATGCCATATGTCTCGGCATGGAGCCGCAGAGGTTCCTAGTAGTAGTACGAGTAGTAACCCAACATGCCACCATCTCGGCACGAAGCTGCAGAGGTTTCTAGTAGTAGTCTGAGTAGTATCCCAACATGCCATATGTCTCGGCATGGAGCCGTAGAGGTTCCTAGTAGTACTGTAGTACGAGTAGTAACCCAACATGCCAGACGTCTCGGCATGGAGCCATAGAGGTTCCTAGTAGTACTGGAGTACGTGTAGTATCCCAACATGCCAGACATCTCGGCATGGAGCTGTAGAAGTACCTAGTACTAGTACAAGTAGTAACCCAACATGCAACCGTCTCGGCATGGAGCTGTAGAAGTACCTAGTACTAGTACAAGTAGTAACCCAACATGCCAGACGTCTCGGCATGGAGCTGTAGAGGTTCCTAGTAGTAGTACGAGTAGTAACCCAACATGCCAGACGTCTCGGCATGGAGCTGTAGAGGTTCCTAGTAGTAGTACGAGTAGTAACCCAACATGCCACCGTCTCGGCATGGAGTCGCAGAGGCTCCTAGTAGTAGTACGAGTAGTAACCCAACATGCCACCGTCTCGGCATGGAGCTGTAGAGGTACCTAGTAGTAGTACAAGTAGTAACCCAACATGCCACCGTCTCGGCATGGAGCTGCAGAGGTTTCTAGTAGTAGTACGAGTAGTAACCCAACATGCCATATGTCTCGGTGTGGAGCCGCAGAGGTTTCTAGTAGTAGTACGAGTAGTAACCCAACATGCCATATGTCTCGGTGTGGAGCCGCAGAGGTTCCTAGTAGTAGTACGGGTAGTAACCCAACATGCACACGAGTAGTAACACAACATGCCATATGTCTCGATGTGGAGCCGCAGAGGTTTCTAGTAGTAGTACGAGTAGTAACCCAACATGCCAGACGTCTCGGCATGGAGCCGCAGAGGTTCCTAGTAGTAGTACGAGTAGTAACCCAACATGCCACCGTCTCGGCATGGAGCTGTAGAGGTTCCTAGTAGTAGTACGAGTAGTAACCCAACATGCCAGACGTCTCGGCATGGAGCTGTAGAGGTTCCTAGTAGTAGTACGAGTAGTAACCCAACATGCCAGACGTCTCGACATGGAGCTGTAGAGGTTCCTAGTAGTAGTATGGGTAGTAACCCAACATGCCAGACGTCTCGGTATGGAGCTGCAGAGGTTCCTAGTAGCAGTACGAGTAATAACCCAACATGCCAGACGTCTCGGCATGGAGCTGTAGAGATACCTAGTAGTAGTACGGGTAGTAACCCAACATGCAACCGTAGCTGCAGAGGTTTCTAGTAGTAGTACGAGTAGTAACCCAACATGCCATATGTCTCGGTGTGGAGCCGCAGAGTAGTAACCCAACATGCCAGACGTCTCGGCATGGAGCTGTAGAGGTACCTAGCAGTAGTATGAGTAGTAACCCAACATGCCACCGTCTCAGCATGGAGCTGCAGAGGTTCCTAGTAGTAGTACGAGTAGTAACCCAACATGCCGGACGTCTCGGCATGGAGCTGTAGAGGTTCCTAGCTGTATGAGCTCAACATGCCATCTCGGAGGAGCGAGAGGTTCCTACAGTAGTACGGTAGTAACCCACATTACTCGGTGGGAGCCAAGCAGTAGTACGAGTAGTAACCCAACATGTTAAGAGAGGTTCCTAGCAGTAGTACGAGTAGTAACCCAAGGACAGCGTCTCGGCATGGATTGGTGTAGCACAGCATAGTCACCCAGACCGGGATTCAAACCCCATTCTCCCACATGTGGTGTTGACTCCTTGGTGAGACATGCCATATGTCTCGGCATTGAGCTGTAGAGGTACCTAGTAGTAGTACGAGTAATAACCCAACATGCTAGACGTCTCGGCATGGAGCTGTAGAGGTTCCTAGTAGCAGTACGCGTAGTAACCCAACATGCCAGACGTCCCGACATGGAGCCGCAGAGGTTCCTAGTAGTAGTACGGGTAGTAACCCAACATGCCACCGTCTCGACATGAAGCCGCAGAGGTTCCTAGTAGTAGTACGGGTAGTAACCCAACATGCCATATGTCTCGACATGGAGCTGCAGAGGTTCCTAGTAGTAGTACGAGTAGTAACCCAACATGCCATATGTCCCGACATGGAGCTGCAGAGGTTCCTAGTAGTAGTACGGGTAGTAACCCAACATGCCGGACGTCTCAGCATGGAGCTGCAGAGGTTCCTAGTGGTTGTGTGGTAGGGGTGAAGGTGGAGTGACACCAGGCTTTCTGGACATGTGACAACAAAGCAGTTATCTTGATGCTGACCACGGTGCCTCCACACACAGATTGGTTGGCCGTCTTCACCAAGACAAAAGCGGGACTCGTCACTGAAGATGACCTGAGGACATCTCATGCAGGCATCGTTGATCGCTGAATGTCTGCAGTCGTGGCTGTTGGGTCAGTCAGGTACAGCATTAAGGACTGTCTTTGCTTACCCCACATGTGTGGCCAAAGCGAAACTTGAAGGATTTGCATGTTCAAATGTCAAACCTACCCACCAAATGACATTTTTAAAAGTCAATGGAACCAGACTTCTTTCCAAGCTAATAAGGACCATTTACACTGGTTTATTTAACATGAAATTTCCACACAGTGTAAACGGCAAATGTGCAAATGATGCATAAAGCATCTGTAAAATACAAAATCTAAATTCTATAGGTTTATAGGAATAGCTCAGTTGTTCCATTTCCATGTAGTTTCTGAATAGCAAGGCTGGTGGAGGAATAAGGCTCCGAATTTAAGAAGTTACAGCTAAGAACCCTTTTTTTTATTTCTCTCCAAAGTTGTTATTCATGAAATTCTCAGATAGGGTGACTTTTTTTTTTTTATAACAAAAGTGACATAATTCATTTTTTCATGTCCTCAAGGCCTATTGCACCACTAGCTTCCACTGTTCTGCAGAGCATTTCAAAGATCCTTATTAAAAGTTTGGGTACAATAACACTTATGACTAACACAGTCCGCCCGAGTGTGAGAGTTTGTACTGAAAGCGGGTGGATTTGGGAGAGTTAGTGTCCTTAGATGAAAGAATGAAAAGATGAGCTTCTTGACTTTTTAATCAAACTTCACTATTTGACCAACTTGACCTCCAGCATTCAGTGAGAAGTCAGTATTAAATCCTCTCAACCATTCAGAGTGCATCTAAAGCATCTCAACTTCAGACCAGAGCTGCACACCGATGAACCCGGTGATTAACTTGGTGTGAACTCAGTGTGCATCCTTCACACTCATGCTTTTAAATGGGTTCTATAAACTTTATCCCTCAGAAGGCCTTCACTTTTGATTTCCTCTTACACTCTTTTGGGTGAAAGTCCATTGCTTTAGCGTGGGGTCTTCTCTAAGGTAGCGTCTGTACTCCCTTATATTCCTTATTTGTTTGCTGAAGGCCCTTTTAGAAATAAAAAATATTTGATCGATGTGTTTATTTTTTAGCAGATGAATCAGTTTATTTAGTGACATTCAACATTTGGGCACCCCGGTTAAAATTTCTATTACTGTGAATACCTAACGTGATTAAAGACGACCTGATTTATTTTTTAGTCCTATTTTTACAGCTGCAAAATAACACTAAAGGAAAAGGGCCTGAAGCTGAAGTTTTATGGAGCTTAAAAGCTGACATTAGTATATGAATCTGAGTTTTGTATATTTTAACTACACATATTAATGCACATTTAATAAACTTGAAATTTTTAATGGTGTAATTCATATATTTGAGTTTTAACGATGGGTTTTTGTTGTTTTTTGAGAATGGGAAGTGGTGAAATTTGATTTTGATAAAAACACATTTTCAAAATTACAACTCATTTAAGCCTTAGTTTTCAATCCGAGAAATTGGAATTCATGGATCTGAATTTTGAAAATGTATTTTTTTCTAAATTTCAAATCCCACAAGTACAAAACACGCGCAAAAAAACATTGTTAGAATTCAAATGTATAAATTACGTCATTAAATATTTCAAGTTTCAAGTATTTAAAGTATTTTCAAATTCGGAGAGAGATTCAAATTCTTTGAGCTAAATGTTTCTTAAATCTGAAAATTCTAAATTGTTCAGCAACAAATCTCACCACCTCACAAGTTCAAAACACACATTAAACAGTTAAATGTTAATGTTTCATAAATTTAATTCAATTATACAAAATTCAAGCTTTTAAGTTAAACTTTGAGAACCCTGCCTGGTCAGTACTTTGTATCACCCTCTTTGGCAAGTATCTTTTCTTTAGCCAGCCAAGAGTCTTTCAGTTCCTTGTTCTTCTTCCAAAAGTCTTCTAGTTCTGTAATATCCTTGGGCTGACCTGCATGCACTGCTCCTTTGAAGTCGTATCCACAAATTTTCAATGGTATCCACACAGGGGACTATGGAGACCTTAGCAAAATTTCCAGCTTGCACAGTGAGGGAGTCCATTGTGTATTTTGTATTGTGTTTAGGATCATTATCCTGTTGCAGAAGGCATCCTTTTTTCACCTTCAGCCTTTTTGTGATGGTGTGACGTTTGCTTCCAGAATTGGCTTGTATTTAAAATCCATCATTCCCTCTTCCAGTGAAATGTCCCCCATGCTACTGGCTGCCACACCAACACAGCGCATGATAACAGGACACAATCAAGAAAATGATATGAGCTGTGAAATGCTATATTTATACTAATATTCTGCTCCTGATCTTTAAAGCCCTGCACGGACTAGCTCTCACCTTTCTGTTGGACCTCTTACAGCCTTATGTTCCATCACGGAGGCTAAGTTCTTCTGACACTGGTCTCCTAGCTGTTCCTAGGTTCAGGCTTTCCTCTATGGGTGGCAGGTTGTTTAGTATTGCTGCCCCCACACTCTGGAACTCCCTACCTTCATCTAGTCGCACTCCTCCCTCTCTTTCCGTCTTCAAAACTCACTTAAAACTTACCTTTTCTTTGAACATTTTCATTCTTCATGATTATTTATGTGTTTTTTTTTTTTTTGTTTTGTTTTGTAAAGCGTCCTTGGGTATGTGAAAGGCGCTATAGAAGTGTAACCCATTATTATTGTTATTATACAGACTAGCTGGTACAAAACAAATCTGAAGTAGCAATAAACCTAAGCTAAACCTGATATTGTGACAATTCGATGGTCCTACACAAACATGACAGGGACAATCAAAAAGGGCTTCAAGTCCTATATGCCCACTCTCTGTACTACGAGTTGCAACATGCCAGACGTCTCAGGATGGAGTTATGGAGGTTTCTAATGCGTCTGTGCATGTTGGACAATTTGTTGGTCTCCCACTGCCTGTGCTTCATTCCTCTGTAATTTCCTCTGTCCACAATCGCCAACAGCATGCTATTGTAATATCCGCATGACCGTCATGGCACACAGTACATCAGTAAGACCACCCTGCATCCCGGAACCCTACAATACGACCCCTCTCAAATTTGAACAACTTCTTTAAAACATATTTCCCTTTCAAAGGATGCCACCAACAACCTCAGCAGAACCAAGTCAGAATGGAAAGCACTCACAACCTTAAATAGTCAGTCCTGTACAGCCATAAGGCCCTTGCTTATGAAACTTGAATCACTGACATGTCTCACAATGTCAAACCCGCCCACCAAGTTTCATTCCTGTTGGTTAATTCCTTCTGTGTGCAACTATTTTTTGTTGATGAGTGTATATTAATGTAAGTTTAAGAGGCACAGGAGCAGAAGGTATGTCTAGTATGCAGCATTAACACAAATGATCACAGCGTGCAGTAGCGGCCAGTAAGGACTGGAGTAAGATGATTAAACAGCTTTTGCCAGGAATAACACAGACCTATATACAGAGATGCCAGCCTTTTCAGTCTAAACGTAGTTTTTGTGATGTATAATTAAAAAAGGGGGGTTTAAGAGCAGGACGTATGAAACAGGGAAGCGTATTTTCTCCTCTTGAGCTGCTCAGCCTAAGAGAGGTTTGCCTTCAGGGCATTTCCGAGCATAAGCAGCCGTTCTTAGAAAGGCATGTCTAATAAAAGGTCCAATTAAATTATGTCACGGCTACATTTGTACAGGTTTGCAAGAGAAGCGTATTCAAATATGCAGAAAAATTCATTAAAAAATTATAAATTCTTTGCATTCATAGATGTGTAAATTAAAAAGCACAGCTAACACCTACGCTTTGGTTGAAACCTTGCACGTCCCCAGAAAACTAGATGTTACCAAGTGAAATGGTTTATATATCAAAGCCCTTGTTGCTATATGTTTCTTTGGTAAAAGTATTGCTTGTCTTTAGTAATAAATTATTTAGTTTATGTTAATAACAAACACAAAGAGTCACTCATGATACTAAATAGGCCTTTACTGGGATTTTGGGATGGTATTTGGTCTTATTTGAAAGGCTCAGTAGTGCTAAAATTAGGGTATCGTGCGCTACTTGCTGTAAAGTATTTATATGCTTTCTGATGTTAATAGACAATGGGGTGTTCCAGTGTCTCAGGGGTTAGCATTGTTGGCCCACAGCAGGACGGGCCTGGCTCTGATTCCCAGTCGGGGCATCCACAGTCTGTTCTTTGTGGAGTGTGCACTGGTATACTGGTGTTGGTTTCCTCCCACAGTCCAAAGACATTGGCTGTACTTGAAATGACACACTACTATGCTGCATACTACAGTAGTACATACTGCCCCCTGTGTGTAGTAAACAGTACAATAACAAGCACTGACTCACAATGTAGTATACTAATACAGTCATATGGCCGGTTACCTCAGGACTGTTATTACTGTATCCACTGTTTAGAGCTGAGTTAGCCTAGCTATTAGCTACCCTCAGCGATTTCACTCTAAAACTGACCCTCTAACCCCGCCACCATTTTCTCTGGCTGAAGCAGGCTGAGAGCAGGTGAGGCAGCAGTGTAGGATGGGATGCGGTACACCATGAAGATAGCTCCCCCTGTACACTAGAAACTCTGACTGGAGTAGAACACCATCCGGGTATCTTCAGTGCTCTACAGACTTTACTTTTTAAAAAAAATAATTTTGAAAATGTAGTTTCACCAACCCACAAATTCAAAAAACTAAAAAGGATTGCTCAAATTTATGAATGGTTCCATGAAATATTTCAAATTTATTAAATGTCCCATAAAAATAATTCAAATATACAAAAATCTGGTTTTACACTAATTACGTTTTCAACATTACAAGTTTTCAGAGTTTTGAATTCATGGATCTGAATTTTTAAATTTTGTTTCAAACTTTGATTGAAATTTTGGCAATTTTAGAAATTTTGGAAATGTATGGCAAATTTCACCACCTCACAAGTTTAAAACACAAAAAAACACTGTTAAAATTCAAATTTATGAAGTAGGGCTTTAACTATGTCAAATTTGTGAAATGTCTCATAAACAGTCAATCAATAACAAACAAATAACAAAATTCTCAAATATACAAAATTCAGATTCAAATACTGTTACCAGCTCCATAGTACAGTTCTGTCTAAGGCACATTCTAAACATTGAGAAGCAGCATTTAGCTACTATGCTGCTCTTAAATGGAACCAGTTGGCGAAGAGCTTTAGACCCTTTTGAATGTGTGCTGAAATACGTTCCTTGTTGTGCAGCTTTCAGCTCGGCTTTCAGCTTCATTCACTTAGGGTCCCATTTTGGAAGTCTAGATTTATAAACTCCAAGTTTTGGAGATCTGAAGTGCAATAAACTCGGGTTTGGAAGTGGCCACAGGTAATAGGCAGAATAGATAACGGTCTGTTATGCAGCCTGGGTATGCTTTCATAGCGCTGGGTTGCCAAGTAGAGCTGCAGAGCGAGTGTCATGAGTTTTTATTTCTTTGTACTTTCTCCTTTCTCCTCAACAGCCGAGGCTCTAAGTGGACGGTGGCTTCATCAGCATATCACACGCTCTGCTGACGGCCAATCCAGTCGGCTCTACAGCAAAGCGATACTCTGCGCATCCCCAACGAGCAAATCACGAACAATGTGACTGTTATTTATTTATGAACTTCGAACCCTGCCTCTTCTCTCAATCCACCTATTCCCTCATTCCCTTTTTCGCTTTCATATTAAAAGAGAATTGATAAATATGCAATAAAATATTCAGGCGCGAAGTGCAGTTGAAGTTTTCCAGGGGAAAAAAAAAGAGAAAAAAATCATGCAAATTAAAATCCGCTTCTTTCCTGGGGTGAGCTATGAATCTGCATTGACAAGCCCTGCATGAGTTCAGTGTGGAGGGTTTTCAAGAAAGAGGACATTTGAGCTCCATGTCCAGAATACAGCCATATTAGTCTGATTTGGAAGCCTAAGAGAGGCTTACGGAAAATCCCAGGAAAAGTTTTTCCAAGGAATTCTTAATATTGATCATTGTTAGAACTCCCCCCTCCCCGCCTCATTTCTCCTCTCATGGTTCCACCCACTGAATTATAGATCAAATATCGCTGTCAGTCTGTAACACTGGCATCAGTTAATCAAGCCGCATAGACTTGATGACAATTTCTCGTAAATGATGCTGGAGAGCCGTCCTTGTTTTGACAGCAGAAGGACACTGGGTTGTCTTAGCTTCGAGGCAGATACAGAGGCGCTTTAAATAAGAGATAAGTGTGTTCATGCTGGGGGTCCGAAAACCTTTTGTCCTGGTGGGGCATAGCGTAATATTCGTGGTGGGTCAAGAAAACGCAGAATTTTCAATTCATGTGATATACACTCGGCTGATTCTGCTGATGCAGCTATTTCCGCACCCAGAAGGAATCAGCCGACAGGAATGAAACTTGGTGGGCAGGTTTGACATTGTGAGACACGTCAATGATTCACACTCAGTGACGTAAGCAGTAACGTTTGTCTTATCGCTGTACCTGACTGAACCAACACCAACGACTGTGAAGCAGTGATGCCCTCCATGAGTCATCCTGTTAGAGCCAGCACCGCAAAAGACATGCATGCCAGCTGTTATGACGACTGCCCTTAACACCACGTCAACGTCACCAAACACTGCAATGGTGTCGTGCCAGACTGTCATAGAGTGACTCAGAATGCCAGCGGGTCATCTTCAGTGACGAGTCCCGCTTTTGTCTTGGTGGAGACGAGCTACGAATCCGTGTGCACCGTGTTCAGCACCAAGATGAGCGGTTTAATATCACACGTCACATGTCCAGAAGGCCTGGTGTCACTCCACCTCCACCCTTCCTGGACAATCTACAGGGACTGTGTGAGAATATTGAAGCCACATGGAAATGGATTATCACAGGGCACCATTAGGAAGCTCTACATCACCATGCTGAGACGATTGGCATGTTGAGCTAGCAAACATGGCGGCCCTGCGCCATACTGTGATACACTACTACTGTATAAATATTCCCCATATCAGTCTAAATGCATCATCGTTTATTGATCCTGGTGACCTTTATCTTCCTTTCCAACATCACTTTGTCTAGGACAGTGTAAAAGCTCTAGTTACTTCAGGTTAATGAATATTCATGAATGACAGACCAATAGAATTGCTCCAAACCTGCTTAGAAATAAACCTTGTTCTATATCATCCTCCACTGCAGGTCAAGAAAGCTGTTCTATCCTCCGATAAAGTTCCATTTAGGAGGTTTTTAAGGTGGACTGTATAATTCCATGAGTGCTGTGTCATAGTTTGATGCCTTTACGTTTACTCCACAGTAAAACCTGAAGATAAACATAAGGAGAACCTTCTATGAGGAGCCGTCTCTAAACTTTTGGTAGAGTATATTATTGTACACTATGAGAATTGGTGTAAATACAGGTTCGAGCTGAAACTACTTTGAACTGAAACAATTTTGAGAGCCCAGTTTCTGAATTACTGACCATTACGCTTCCATCATGCTGGAGAACAGGATGGTCTACAGAAAGCTGCATTATAGCAGTGACTAATTAGGGCCGTTCTCTTACCACTGGTTGCATCATGTCCATTTTGTACTGCTAGGTTGATAGCTAACTAGTGTTATTGGCTCATTTGCAAATCAATAGGCCTCGCTGACAAATCCTCTGCATTTCCCACTTCAAAGCGTTTGGATAGCAAAGGCTAACTTCAGTTTAGTAATAGGAGAAGGCCGTTTGCAGGGCAGCATCGCTATTCATAACAGCTACTACACCTGCCCCCTGTATCTGGTTAATTGTTTTTACTCCGGCATACCGGCCCTTTGCTGACCCGCAGCCGCTGGAGCAAAGTACTTTGTACCTGTAATGAGTAAGAGCGCTCCACCTGGCTCACTTTCCTTCCTTCTCTCCCTCCTCACTCATTCCTCAGCCGGGCAGCGGGCTGAGACGGAGCAGCGACCGCCCATGCCTCATTGATTTCAGTTTTGTCTGGCATTACCGCTGCACGCAGGAGATGATGGTGTTCAATGCGAGGTGGAGAGCGGAGGAGGCTCCAAACAACTCAGGCAGAACAATCCGCCAGCGTGAGGGCGAGAGGAAAACTACCAGAACTCGGATTCACACCTCCATACTTAGAGCCGTTCCTCTGTCCTGTACGCCATTGGCAAATAGCCACCCAGGCATGATCGGTCTTAACGGGGGGTTCAAATTATGCCCCCTAATTAGAATCATAAAAACCTCATTTTTATCAGAGCGGTCGTTTCATCAACAAACAACATCCTCTTTAGGTTGAATCTTGCCTTATATCAGGTTTTGATTTGATATCAAATCCCCTTTATTGTCATGTCACATTGGATTCCTCCATCCAGCCTGCATGGCTTTGGTGACCGAGCATTTTCCAGACTTGCTTCTTGACTCTGGAACTCTCTCCCACCACTGGTCCCGCAGTTTTCGAGATATCGACTTCGTTCCAACTCTAGATTGTCCGATATAATTGCGCAGTTCGTTCTTCTATACAGCTTTTTGATCGGAAGCACGGATTCTGTGTAGGAAGGAATTTTCTCCGATTTTTTTCCCCATAGAGAATGAATAGGATGCGAAAATGCATACCTATCTACCCTACTTCTGCTCAACCTAGAGACACCAAATCGGATACACTGGCTCGGGGTGAAGCCCCGAGCAGGAATTCAGTGTTGGATTGACCCGCACTCGTTCGTTTCTCTTTCTTTTCGCATCCCTTTTTCCTCCCATAGAGAATGAATGGGAAGGAAAATTGTTTGCCTACGTACTCTACTTCCGCTCGACCTAGAGCCTCCAAATCGGATACAAGAGCTCGGGGTGAAGCCCTGAGCCAGCATTCAGTGATGGATTGACCCGCGCTCGTTCATTTCTCCTTTTCTCCCCCGCAACCCTCGTTCCTCCCATAGAGTTCCAGTCATTTTCAGAAACACCTAAAGCCGGCTGTTTCCTTCGCCCGAGAGACACCTTCACATACTCACTAGGGGCAGGTCCCCAAGCACTAACCCACAGTCATACTGACCCGCACTCATTCGTCTATCTGTCGTTTATTCATCCCTCGTTCCTCCCATAGAGACCCATAGCAGTTTCCCAGTCATTTTTAGACACACCTAAAGCCGGCTGTTTCGTTCCTCACCGAGAGGCGTGTAACTTTTCACATACACACTAAGGGGATGGGTCCCCAAGCACCATATACCCACTAAGTCCATTACTGTGACCAGCACAGCTGTGTATATCAGAATTGCGTCTATGACTGTCGTTTATTCATCCCTCGTTCCTCCCATAGAGTCCCAGTCATTTTTAGAAACACCTAAAGCCGGCTGTTTCGTTCGCCCGAGAGGGCCATCAGCGGCCATCAGCAAGCACATTGTCATGGAATCTGAAGGCAGAGATCTTCGCAGACACATCTGTTTGCACAGCGGAGGAGAGACAAATACTTATTGCTTTCCATGGAAAAGTAAATCCTTGATCCAGAAATAGAGGCATTGTTTTATGCATCTGTTTCCTAATTTACCCTAAACAAGTAATCACTGAATACCTTTAGCTGTGTTTCCAGACTCTTTATACTGACCTCAGTATGCGTCCATTTGTGCACTGTACACAAACTACGCTGCACAACTAACATGTTCAGAGGCCCATCAGCTTGTCAGATAGGACCAATATGCCTTCCATGGAAAACATGATCCAGAATAGAGCATTGTTTTATCTTTTCCTAGCATTTGTGTACATGAATGCTTTCAGAACCAGCACTGAACCAGCACTGACCAACGTGATGCCCCTAGGCAAGATGGCCCTTGGATGGTGGAACCCAGGTAATAATGAAAATGGGAAAAAGGAATGAACTGAAAATGAAAAGTTTTAATTTAATTAATGACCAAATGATAATTACATAGCTCTCAAAATCATGTTTTTATGTAATCTCATGAACACCTTAATAATCTTTCCCAGTTTTCCTGACAGTTTTAGGGTAGGAATAACTGAGGCTAATTATTGCTAGCTAGCTAGTTAGCCATTTATTAAATTAGGACACATTATGGAGTTAGCTAACTTTGCCCTGAACATCTGATGGTAACTATGCTATGCAAAACAATAAGTGTTCATTCATCACATTACCTGTAACTTTTGGCCATCCTTCAGCCTTCTGGAAATATGATTAGCAGCTGCGGTGTTGCTAGCTAATATATGTGTTTACTGTTAATTCAATTTTTACTTGCCCCACACCTCAACCTCCAGCCCCAGCCCCTGCCCCCACACCTATATCACCTGTTATGCTGGCTGGCTCTGGGAGCGAGAGCCAAAGCAGTGGATATGACCTATATGGCTTCACTCAGCCGAAACTATAGATAGTAGCACAGCCAACCACATGTAGTGTTTATATGTATATCAGCTTTTTGGATTCTAATTATAAGTAACCTCTGGGGGAAAGTAGCTCTTGAGTTTAAGACCACTGACTAAGACCCCTTAAAACAGTTTCCTAGGTTGCTGTATTCATTATTGGGCCAAGTGCAAGAATCTCCATACCAATCACAGTGACCTCTGTGGGTCGAGCCCTCTATGTGACGTCTGAAGGCCAAACAGAAGGGTGCAGATCTGGAAGAGCAACATAATGGCATTAAAGCAAGGCCAGTTCAGGGTGGGGTATAAAGCATGGGCAAATATGTGGCTTTTAGCCCATTTTAGCTGACTGGTTTCCATAAATATATTTATTAATGAAAATTCTTGACCAAAAGTATCCTCTCCTACTAAAAACAAAACAGAAAGAGGGCTTTTAACATTTTTTTCATTTTGATTACATGGTGTTTTTTTAAAGGGACAAGAATGGCATGGCATTTTTTTTTATTTTTGTGCACAATTTTCATTTATCCAGTTCAGCATACTGGAAAAAACATTCTTACATTTAGCAAATAAACAGACGATCAGAAAATAGGCATTTATATTATACTAATATTTCTGCTATAAAAATGCTATATATATACAGTAGAGTAACTCGGTTACAGTAGTGTGTTGGTGTACAGTAACTCAGTAAGTGTAATGTGTTAGTGTGCTGTAAGTAGTGTGTCGGTGTACAGTAACTCAGTAAGTGTATTGTGTTAGTGTGCTGTAAGTAGTGTGTCGGTGTACAGTAACTCAGTAAGTGTAATGCGTTAGTGTGCTGTAAGTGGTGTGTTGGTGTACAGTAACTCAGTAAGTGTAATGTGTTAGTGTGCTGTAAGTAGTGTGTCGGTGTACAGTAACTCAGTAAGTGTATTGTGTTAGTGTTAGTGCTGTACAGTAACTCAGTAGTGTGCTGTAAGTAGTGTGTCGGTGTACAGTAACTCAGTAAGTGTAATGTGTTAGTGTACTGTAAGTAGTGTGTTGGTGTACAGTAACTCAGTAAGTGTAATGTGTCTCATTGGCTGTGCTCTGGAAAGGTCAGTTTGGTTGAACTTTGACCACAGAGGCAAAGCAGCACCTCCAAGCCACATGGGCCACTCAGGGTAGCAAAGTGGCAGCGCTATCTCCATAAATAAGCAACTGCCTTGCGAGCACAAAGAGATTTCTGCCACTTATCATCTGAATGCCCCCTTAGAAAATCAACAGCACATGTCATTCGACCAGGAGGCCAAACTGTTTGCTGATAACTGTGTTTTCTTTGCAATGTATGTGAGGAAAGTGGAAGATTGTAGCTTCACATTTCAAGACAGATAAGAAGATGAATTCCGATTGATTCTCCTCATTTTCTTTTACCAGCTTGAGAGACACTTTCTCAAAGAAAACTGTATCTTCTGCACAGACTGTTGTTTTCCAGCCTTGACTTTAACAAAGGGAGTTTGTAAGTCAAAAGAGAAAAAGAGAAGGCTGTTTGTTAACCTGGCGAGAGGGCGACAGAAGGCGCGAGAGCGAGAGAAAGACACTGCGAGAAAGGTTGGTTTGTATGTGATCCTTCTTGTTTATCGATACATTCTTCTCCTTCATTCAGAAAATGAAAGCCTTTCAGTTTTTGACAGCACATACTGCAAGACGGCTCAGGTACTAAGGCAGCTCCTCAGTGTCACTGATTATGAATTTTGGGTTGTAAAGTGTTGCCTGCTATATTACACAAAGCCTGTTCTTGACTGGAAGTGCAGACACACTTTTTTCAAACAGGTTTGAGTGAAAACAGAAGTCCTTGAGTTTAAATGGAGAGGTATTTTCTTTTAAACACACTCAAGTATCAACTTGCAGTCATGGCTGGACGTGTTGGCACACCTGAAGTCATACATATGTTTATTCCCTTTCTGTGTATTGGAACACAAAAAAATCAGAGAAAAAAAATCACTTTGTGTCACACCTTTATCTGTCTGTCTGGTCATGTCCGTATGTCTATCAACGCCCCCTCTGGTTACTTCATGTAATTGCACTGCTTTTCCTGCTCCCCCTGGCTCCACCCTCTCCCACACCTGAAGCTAATCTGGATCTCATTTGGACTTCCATTAAGACCCCTTTGTTTGCCCTGTCTGGTTGCGAAGGCTCTGCTTTCTCTTGTGAGTCCTGAGCCGTGGTTCCCTTCAGTTCCTGTTCCCTGTGTTTTGTAGTGTTGGTGTTTACTCCTGAGTTTTGACCCTTGTTTTGTTCCTGGCTGCTGTCTCTCTCTTTATGGACATGTCTCTGTTGATACCTACCTGTGTTTTGACCCCTGTCTCCTGGACAAACCTGAATGAAACCACTATGCATTTGCAACCTGCCTCAACCTCCCCGTTGCACTTTGTTTCAAGCATGTGATGCTCGTTCTTACCTGTGGCAATCAACAGGTGTGGGCAATATAAAAATCACACCTGAAACCAGATAAAAAGGAGAGAAGTTGACCCAATCTTTGCACTCCGAGAACTGTCTGAGGAAAACTACCAAGAATCTCTAGAGAACTTGATGTTCCTTTGTCCATGGTGCGCAACATGATCAATGAGTTTACAATTCATGTCACTGTAGCTAATCTTCCTGAACATGGATAGAAACAAAGTGCTGGAGAGTTCTGAAGTGGCCATCAATGAGCCTGGATCTAAACCCCTTTGAACACCTGTGGAGAGATCTTAAAACTGCTTTTGGGAGAAGGCACCTTTCGAGTATAAAAGACCTGGAGCAGTTTGCAAAATAAAGAGTGGTCCAGAATTTCATCTGGGAGGTGTAGGAAGCTCGTTGATGGTTATAGGAAGCGATTGATTTCAGTTGTTTTTCCACAAGGTTGAGTTTTGCATGAAATTGTGTATATATATATATATATATATATATATATATATATATATATATATATATATATATGTATATATATGTATATGTGTTTTTTTTTTGTGTGTTGTACCAAATACACACTGGGAGATGCACTTCATTTTCTAATTTCAGGGGCGCCAACACTTTTAGCCATGACTATATATCAAAACAAGTATCAAAATATTACAGTCACTTAATGTCTAAAGAACAGTTGCACACATGGTTGCACCCAGAAAGAATCAATGGACAGGAATAAAATTTGGTGGGTAAGCAGTGATGTCCTCCATGTGTCATCCCAGCACCATTGGTAGATGGCTACACGACGCAGGACGACATGCACACAGACCGTTACAGTGACTACCCTTAACACCATGTCAGCAAATACTGTAACGGTGTCATGACTGTCATGGAGTGACTGAGAATGGCAGCGGGTCATCATCAGTGACAAGTCTTGCTTGTGTCTTGGTGGAGACAACCAACGAATCCATGTGTGGAGGCACCGTGGTTGGCACCGAGATGAGAGTTTGTTGACTCGTGATGCACGTCCAAAAGGTCACTCCACCTCCACCCCTACCACACAATCTGCAAGAACCGTGTGAGAATATTTGAGATGAATGGGATGGATTATCACAGGTCACCATTAGGAACCTCTACAACTCCATGCTGCGACATCTGGATGTTGCATTAGCAAGCATGGCGGCCTGACTCCGTACTGGGAGACCCTACTTCTGTATGTGTAGCCCATTATATATTCCCCATATCAGATCATCATTTATTGTTCCTGGTAACCTTTATCCTCCTTCCCAACACCACTGCAATCCCACAAAGTCATCAGAGGTGAAAGCAGCTGTGTAGCTCTTTTCTTCATCTCCTCTACCCATTTGTTTACAAATTAGGTTAGAAATGCAGTCCTAACATTTGTAACCGCTCACACGTTTCCACTAACACAGACTCCCAGGGCTTTTCGGTCTGACAACAAACACAGCGAGACACTGATGTTGTACATGTGTGCAGCGCCTTCCTCCAGTCACGAAATCCGAGCATGTACGGTCACTGGCGCTGTATTAGAAACACATGGAATTGCAAAGCATAAATGGCCATACATCTTCCTGTCTGCTTGTAATCAGATCGCTTGGGACTGATGTTAATACCAGGTTGAGCTATGTGAAGTGATGGAGTCGACTCTGCGAAGACTCTGAGACATACGCTGCAAGAATATCAGAATGGTAAAACGTTCAGCAGCAGGGGTTCCAGACAAAAGCTCTTCTCAGTGATGGTCAAAATCAGTACAGCTACAATTACACAGCCTTTTGGTGTAGTTCAGCAGTTTGGCGAGCCCAGTGTTTCTCAGTCCTCTGAGCTTTCCCTGCTTTTAGCACACCCACTTCCACTCAATAACAATATTAATGAGCTGTTTACATTGCGCTCTTATCCAGAGCAACGTCCAGGTCAATCGTATTGCAGGTAGGCCAATGTGGCGTTAGGAGTCTTGCCCAGGGGCTCTTATTGACGCAGCACAGCATAATCAACCCGGCCGAGAATCAAACCCTCATCTCCCACATGGGGTGGTAGTACTCTGGTGGTTAGTGGTGTCATTAACCACTTGTTAATTGGACTAGGTGTGCTGGGAGCTGGGAAAACACCGAAAGGTGCCGAACACTAGACCCCCAGCTGGGTTAAGAAACACTGCACTACACTCTTTGGGGGTGGTCAGTGTTGGATCGAGGGTACTGCGGCTTTTTGTAAGGAAGCTGCTGATGCTGTAGGAACTAATCATTCAACATTAGCTCCGATGGATGGATCCCTGAGTGCACGAGCAACACTCTCGTCCCTGCAGTGCACCACAGAGAAACATGGCTAAGAGGACGGAAGCTGCTGCTGTACACTTGATGCTGTGAGCTGGGAGTTCCACTGTACCGAGGAGGAGGACGCAGTGCTCAGGCTGCTCTAGTCCAGTGCACTAATGGAAAGGACAGTGGACAGAGCACTGGATCCAGAGGTTTGGGACATTGGGCTCTGGAACTTTGTTCAGGCAGTGTAAGGCACCAGGAAGAACGTCCCTTGAGGGGATGGTGGAATGCATGCGCCACTATTCCTCTCTCAGGAGGCCACCCAGCTGCTTGTCCAGCCTCTGGTCATTTCAAGGCTAGACTACTGCAACTCGCTCCTGGCTTGTCTTCCTCCAAAGGCCATCAGGCCCTTGCAACTGGTCTAGAATGCAGGTGGTCCTTAACTCATCTTCAATCTTCCCATGTTCCCCTTAGCTTCCTGTTGCTGCCTGCATCATATGTAGAATTCTGTTGCTCGCCTACAAAGCCAAGAATGGACCAGCACCTCCCTACCCTATGGCAATGGTCAAGAGTCACCCTGTACCTTGAGCCCTTCAAGCTTCAAGCACAGCTCGACTCGGCCCACTATGACTCATGGAAGACAAGTGTCCAGACTCTTCTCCATCCTGGCTCCCAGATGGTGGAATGAACTCCCACTGGCTGTCTCTTGCAGTCTTTAAACGCAGTCTGAAGACCCTTATACTCACCATAACCGTTCTTCTCTCTAGGTATGAGCACTGGGTTGGGTTGCCAGGTAATGCACTTAAGCTTATATATGTCTGTGTATTGTTCGCTCTAGGTATCAGCACTGGCCCTTGTTTGGGCAGCGTCTAAGATCAGGGCGAGTCTTGATTCTAATCTTCTCATACTAGCTGGGAAACATTATCCAACGGAACACTAAGCACGGCTGTAAGTCGTTCTAGATAACGGCATCTGCTAAATGCCTTAAATGTCAATGTAAATATCTGTTATGAGGCTAGTGAATGGCTCTGGCCATGTGAACATTGGCACTTCCCCAGGTTGAGCACCAGACATTCACTACTGTAGAACACTATATGGACCCATTTCTATCTATATATCTTATCTAGCCACATAAAACTGCTCAGACTCCCCGTTGTAAATGTGTTCATTGTCCATTGTTATTGCGCTCTATCCTTCTTCTTTGTTCTCCTTTGTCTTGAGTCAAATACCGGCCTGCTATTTTGGCTTCGCCCTAAATATTAAACATTGAATCTTGTATCTTTAAAAGACTTGCTCTGGTCTCTCCCTCCATCACTCACTGCCAAAACTGAACAGCTTGTGCACACAATGCAATGCATTCTCATCAGAATGTACTTCATCAACCCTGATCAGCTCCCTGTAGATTTCCGGAGTGATCTCTTAATCAGCACTTATTACAGAGGAGTCAGCCTGCAGGGCTCACTGACGCCATCCTGGTTGTTCATATTTACAAGAAGTCATTAAGCTTCGTTCTGCGGCGCTATGGCTGGGAGTTGACATCGACGACTTGTCAAAGCGGCTCCCTCGAACGACTGCCTAATTCTCACTCTTCTAAAACGTCCCGAAGCAAGAAGACGGCAGAGATTAGTTCAGGCTCATTGAGCAGGGAGTGGAGAAACAGATGCAGAAGCGCCTTCCCACCCCCTGTTCCAATCCCCGAAGTGGTACAGTCCATTAGAATTGGATGAGTGGAACAGGGAGGCGCTGGGATGGGCTGCACCAGATTGATGGTGATTGGGGGCCAAGCACCGCTGCCTGTGTTTTAAATGGATCCGTTGTAAAGGGAAATCACAGAGTGGCTGACGAATGTGGATAATAGCGTCCGGATGGGCGCGGTGATGGATTTGAAACATGAACAAAAGCACCTCGCACAAGCACACGAGCGTACAAGGCGCTGGCGCCCCAGGCGAAGCAGGGGAGGGGTGATGTATGGATATTGTTCAAAAGGAGATTGTGGATAAGCAAAGGCTAGTGGAACCCAGGCCTCGGTGCCAACAACCTTACAATGCTAAGGGAGTTGTTTATCAAGCTAATATGTTTACCATTGCATGGAGCGTAACAAATGCTTATAATAAGAAATATTGCTCAATATTTCAGAACTAAGCCCCAGTGCAGCCTGCTACAAATCTGTAAAGCCATTGTTTATTTCCCACTTTGCCCTGTTGAAACTGTTGAATCGAGTGTTAAGTATAAATAAGGGGAAAACTTGGAAAGTTGCCTTCATTTATAGTTGAAATGTGTTTCACCAAAAAACAAAGCCATTTCTCCTTTGTATCTGGGCACCAAACTGGACCTTGCATCCAGTTTCTGGTCCTTGATTTTGCAATGGCCGGTAAATTCTATTAGCTATCAGTGATCACAAACTCTAGGACAGGAATCTGGATTTAAGGTGGACATGAGCTTAAACCATACTATGGCCAGAAAGACCCGAAAGGTGATGGAAAATGATATTTCAGTGCTCAATAAGGTGTACGATTTGAAGGATACCAATTCTTTAGGAATAAAGAGTCTTTGGCGTAGACTCCGTCCTGGGCGCTTGTAGATCCTGCCTGCTCTCTGGACAACAGGACAGGGAACAAACCAGTGGTGGTTGGTTAGGAAGGAGGAGAATTTTGAAACCTCATCGTCTGAAAGCAGCGGAACAGGACCAAATCCTTTTTTGGTAGGTGCCAGACTACGACTGACCAGAGCAATGAATGAATGAGTGAGGTAGCCGTGGAGTCTTCTGGGCAGAACTTGCACTATAGCTTTCATGACCCTGAACATTGGGATCTCCAGGGCTTCTTTAATATAGGCAAGAGGTCTTCACAGCTAGGCATTTGGAGAACTCCGGTTCCCGGTCCTGGATTTTGTAATAATTGGTGGGTTCTATTAACTATGAGTGCTTACAAATTCCAGAACTGGAAGTCTGGATTTGAAGACCTCTGGTTTAGGGTAGGGCTAAGAAAGGTCTTATTACATATAGGCACATATATATATATATATATATATATATATATATATATATATATATATATATATATATATATATATATATATATATATATATATATATATATATATGTGTGTATGTATGTATGTATGTATGTATGTATGTATAATACATATTGGGCACATTCCAATGATTTATATGAACATAAATTACATATACATAATACATACGCCACATACACTGCCTGCCAAATAAATGTAGTTGCCCATGTCAATATTTCATTAGACCACCTTTACTGATGCACTTTCACTGTGCCATAGTTTCAACAACCTTATACAACGTTGCAACATTTTTACTGCTCTCCAGAGTTGCATTACCTGTTGACCGAAATCGTGTATTGACGACAGGAGAGTGAAAGCACTCTGTAAGACTTTTGATGGGGTTAAGGTCAGGACTCCATGGTGGCAAATCCATGGGTGAATGATTCCTTAACCACTCTTTCACATTCTGTACAGGCTTGTACTGTGGATACTATGCAACATGGGTGCATTGCTTTATGCATACTCCTTCTTACCCTGACATGGCTTTCACTCTGAAATACGGCACAACTGGACGCATCAGACCATATGACTAGACCATATGCCTATGTTCAATCTTTATAAGCCCTGGTTTCCAAAGTCAAGTTTTTTTTTTTTTTCTGATTACATTCACTACTAAGAGGTTTTCTGATCTCCTCACTGCTCTATAGTCCCAATCCTGTGATTTCTCAATGTGTGTGGAAATGCTCTTACTGTCACTATTAAACATTGCCACTGGTCAACAAAGTGCTAAACACCAAACTGTACCAATTTTACTGAAACAGGTCGCTGGCAAAATTCAAATTTCAGTCAAATTCAGCATTAGCACACATGTAAAATTACATCTAAAATATTAAATGACTCAGTTTTAACATTTGATATGATGACAATACTATTTTCAATGAAATTCTGTTTATGAATTAAATATCATGCTTTTTATATTTTTTGCACTGCATCCCAACTGGCTTGGAAACAGGGTTGTAGAACCCTATGAATGTGGAGGAACATAGTAGAACAGAGTGTAGGGTAACCTGTTGTGGAACATTGTAATTGAGAGATCAGAGTCTTTCTAAAACAGTCTGAAGGCGTTTCCTAACTCATACTGTTAATCCAGTTATGGAATATTCATTTTTATCGTCTGGCCCAGGACACAAATCAAGTCTTGTGTTAATTGCAATGTTCTTTCAGGGTTTAATGGTGTTCAGGCCAGTTCTTAACCCAGTTCCAGTCATTTCAGCTTCTTACTTCCATTTTTTTGCTTGATGCCATTGCCCTGATGCCATGACTTGTCTGAAACACAGCAACATCCTTTTTTTCCACAACCACATGATACGTCTTCCCACATGGTTGTTTAAGAAATGAGATATTCCTCTCTGCAACAGTTAGAGTTTAAAGAATTGTTGCCAGCTGAAGTAAATTAATCACTGTTCAGTTATCAAGCCTCTTAAGTATTTGCTTATTTATGGCTTTATTTACATTTACATTTATGGCATATAGCTGGCGCTCTTATCCAGAGCGACTTACAAGGCTAATCATATTATCCAAACACCGACTCTTTCAGCCAGGCAGTGCACATGTAGCACATGAGATGTGGGTGTTATATGCAGCTGTGTAGAGAAATGCGCTTATTATTAAGAGGAATAGCTGCACTCAGAAGGAGGTGTGGGACTGCAGTGCTGTTGGGAGGGAAGATAAAGGTGACCAGGGACAGTAAATGATGATACATTTAGACTGATATGGGGAATATTTATTGAGCTACACATACAGAAGAAGTGTCTCTCAGTATCGCGTCTGGCTACCATGTTTGCTAACCCAACATGCCCGATGTCCTGCAGATTGTGTGGTAGGATGGAGTGACAACCGTTGATCTTGGTGCTGACCACAGTGCCTCCACACACGGATCCGTTGGTCGTCTCCACTAAGACAAAAGTGGGACTCGTCACTGAGGATGACTGCTGCCATTCTGGATGATCATGGAGGGCAACAATTCTCACTGAATGTCCACAATCGTGGCTGTTAGGTCAGTCAAGTACAGCCATAAGCCCGTCCTTGCTGTAATTTATGCATGGCTGAGCGTGAAACTTGGATCATTCGCATGTCTAACAATGTCAAACCTACCCACCAAATATCATTCCTGTTGGTTGATTACTTCTGGGTGCAGCTATTCTTTTGATGATATGTATAAGGGACATATAACTACTACATACATACATGGATATTATTATTATTATTATTATTATTATTATATATCTGCACTTACACCAGACGACCACTACATTAGGTACACCTTGTATCTACACCCATTATCCATTTAATCAGCTCCACCGACCATAAAGTGGTTGGTGTAGCTAAGCGGATAACACCATTCGCCACCACATGCGGGAGACTGGGGTTCGAATCCCAGTCTGGGTGACTATCCAGTCCTTGGGCAAGACTCCTAACACTACATTGGCCTACCTGTAATATGATTAGCCTTGGGATAAGAGCGTCCGCTAAATGCCATAAATGTAAATGTAAATAAAGGTATAACACCTTATAGTTCTACAATTACAGACTATCTGTTTCACCCTGTTCTTCAATGGTCAGGACCCCCACAGTCAGTATTATGTGGGTGGTGGATCATCCTCAGCACTGCAGTGACACCGACACAGTGTTATTGTGTGTTGCATTGGTATAAGTGGACTTTTTTAAAGAACACATGTTTGTAATAAGGAACGGTGCTCCGTATTTGAGATATAAGCACCATCACTGTGTTCTACAAGCCTTATCTGTAATTGCTCTTTTGTGTATTTCACAGTTTCGGGCTCGAAACCACCAGAACACTCAATTAGAGTCAAAAAAGGCTTTGTCGTCTGATGTTAAACAGATAATCAGATTCTCTCTTATTTCTCCTGCTTAAGACTGACATTTAGCGGCGTGAGCGTCCGCACGAGGAGCAGGGTGGACTTGATGTCTCCTTCTTATTGCACTATGTGTGTGTGAGTCTCTCTCTCTCTCTTTTTCTCTGCACTGCGATTGAGAGCCATTAGGCTTATTATCCCCCTTGCTCTGCTCCACTTACATCCTAATGATGGACCTCGTGCTCTTTCTGTCACATCCTTCTGTCACATGAACTTGGCCTGTAAAGATCTTTTCAATGTATTTTCTTCTCGCTATACTCCCCCCTCCCTCCACCTCAGAGAAACCCACAGCGGCGCTCATCGATTTTGGAATCTTTCTTTGGTGGAAATTTCAGGTAATTGCAAGTTTGGCCCGACACACTGCTATTTGTGTGAGTGGATTGTTGGGACGGACACAAACACCTGACAGGAAAGCTCAGCACACGTGAACCGGCAGTGCCGTGATGTCTTAATGGTACTGAGGCATCTCTTAAACCACATGGAATAATCTAAACCCGGCTTGCAGTATTTTATACAGTAGTGTAGGAGAGCCTTCAGGTAAGTACACTCATCATCAAAAGAACAGTTGCACAAGTGGCTGCACCTAGAAGTAATCAACCAACAGGAATGAAACTTGGTGGGTAGGTTTGACTTTGTGAGACATGCCAGTGATTCAAGTTTCATGCTTGGCTGCACATGACATAAGCAAGCATGGGCCTTATCGCTGTACCTGACTGACCCAACAGCCACGACTGCGAACATTCAGCAGGCAGTGATGTCCTCCCATAGTCATCCTGTTAGTACAGCACCATTGGGAGACGGCTGCATGACACAGGACTACATACACATAGACTACGATGACTGCCCTTAACACCACATCAACATCACCAAATACTGCAATGGTGTGGTGCCAGACTGTCATGGAGTGACTCAGAATGGCAGCGGGTCATCTTCAGTGAAAGGTCCTGCTTTCGTCTTGGGGGAGACGACCAGTGAATCTGTGTGTGGAGGCACCATGATCAGTGCCAGGATGGACGGTTTGTTATCATTTCTCACACGTCCAGAAGGTCTGGTGTCACTCCACCTCCACCCCTACTGTACCATCTGCAGGAACTGTGTGAGAATATTCCAGATGCATGGGATGGATTATCACAGGACACCTTTAGGAACCTCTACAACTCCATGCCGCAATGTTGGGCATGTTGCGCTTCTACTAACATGTTACCTGACTGCTTACCTGCCATAGTGGCATAGTTGCTAGTTTTAATGGCAAGGGAATTCTCATTTCTACTTTCCTCCACATATTAAGAGATCGTCTATTTGAAACAGGCTCTGGTTTAAAGTGGGCCAGGTTCCAGATTTGAAAATATATTTAGTATATTGTAAGTACTAAGTTGTTCAGAGGTATTTTGGGCATAGTTACAGTTGCAAGGCTTTGAAGGACCAACTGGTGACCCTGGTGAAAACCAATGCTGCAGCTTTAGTGAGCTGTAGTACATACAGGGGTTGGACAATGAAACGGAAACACCTGGTTTTAGACCACAATCATTTATTAGTATGGTGTAGGGCCTCCTTTTGCGGCCAATACAGCGTCAGTTGGTCTTGGGAATGACATATACTGCGTCCTGCACAGTGGTCAGAGGGATTTTAAGCCATTCTTCTTGCAGGATAGTGGCCAGGTCACTACGTGATGCTGGTGGAGGTTCGTCCTTCTTGGTGGTATGCTGACATTACCCTGGATACCGTGGCTCTTGATACATCACAAAGGCTTGCTGTCTTGGTCACAGATGCGCCAGCAAGATGTGCACCAACAGTTTGTCCTCTTTTGAACTCTGGTATGTCACCCATAATGTTGTGTGCATTGCAGTATTCTGAGCAGAACTGTGCTCTTACCTGCTAACTGAACCTTCACACTCTGCTCCTACTGGTGCAATGTGCAGTTAATGAAGATTGGCCACCAGGCTGGTCCAATTTAGCCATGAGACCACCCACACTAAAATGACAGGTGTTTCAGTTTCATTGTCCAACCCCTGTAGTACATAGTTCGTATATGAATATAGCACATTTTCATATATTAATCATGAGTTCAGAGAGGTATACTAAGGTTACTTAAGTATACTTCAGTGTACTTTTACTCTCCTGGGACTTTAGTATCTCCAACTCGCCTGACTGCATGACTTTGAACAGTGGGAGGAGCTGAAGTAAAGAGCCATTTGCCAGACTACATCAACATTTCTATCAATATTCAGCTTCACATTCATTACATACCAGATAAACCCAACAGCAGCAGTGATAACGTGATTATGAGAGAGGCACATCTTATGATAACAGCATCATGAACATTTTTCATATTTAGCTGATGCTAAAGCTAATCACTGAGGTCTGAGAAAACCAGTCGCCTCCACTTCCCTCAATATGGTCTTGGGAAAACAGAAAACAGATGTGTTTGCTATTCAAACAGCTCTTTTCCCTCAGTGTTCTTCCTAACTAAATTGGGGATTGAGGTAGGACGCCAGTCGCCCCGGGCCGTTGCGCTCTATCCTGTTCACTTTATCCTCCTGCTGCAGCCAAACTGATACCCATCCAGCCTTTCTGCTCACAGCTCACAGGAGCCAAGGTGATAATGTTATCAGGAGGTGCCAGCGGCTCACACACACATTTTTAACCTCTCCTGTCAAAAGCCTACAATGCTGAAGAGTGAAGGGCTTGGAGAGCCGCTTCAGAGGCCTTTCAGATGGAACTGGCAGAATGGAAGGACAAGGAGTTTCCACACAAGCCTCAGTCATTTAGCTTCACGTCTTATCACAGGAAACGTCTCAGTGTTTAGAACATAATCTGTTTGTGCTGGTTCCCTATTGGTAGTGCTTCACCCGGAATATTACCGGTGTTCACTATGTCCACATGAATACATTTAGAATGGAATTCATTAAAAATTACACAGTCGTTAATCAGTAATTCATAATAATTACTGGATTATTTATAACAGTTACCAAATAATCTACGAAATAAGACATTTTAATTTTTATTCAGTTACTTGAATATGATTTAATGTAGTCACAAAATGAATTATATAAGCTATTGAATCATTTGTAGTGATTAACTGGTGACAGTTACTGCATCATTTGTTGTAGTTAATAATTTTTTGTTAAATTTGTAGTATTTACTGAATAAGACATAATAGCTACTGAATAATGTAGCTAATAATGCTTACTCATTTATATTATAAAAATTCATAATAGTTATTGAAATATATATTAAAATATGTATGGTAGTTACTGAACAATTTATAATGAATCATTTGTAGTAGTTAATCAATAATTCATAATACTTACTAAATAATGTGTAGTGTTACTGGGTGATATGTAGTTACTGACAAACTGTAATTACTGAGTATTTATCATTAATGTAGAATTTATAGTAGTTATTGAATAATTTGCAGTACTTAATAGCTTTTGAATGGAAGTTACTAAATTATTATAAACAGTTATAATAATTATATAAATAATTTATAATAATCCTTAAATAATTTAAGTATTTGCTTAATATTTAACATATATGCAATAATTAATAATATAATGAATTAATCGGAATTACTGAATTATTCACTGTTGTTATTGAATAAGCCTAAATAGCTACTGAATTATTTGTAGTGAATCATTTGTAATAGTTACAAAATAATTAACTTACTAAATAATTTATGCTTGTTACTGGATAATTAATGGTAGATACTCAGTAATTTATAGCAGTTGCTAAGTGGCATATAGTAGTTACTAAATAATTTATTGTAGTAAGTGAATACTTAATAGTTGTTATTGAATAATTTATTGTAGTACTGAGTCATTTGTAATTACTAAACGATTTCTAGGAGCTGCTGAATAATTTATAATAGCTATGGAATAATTTATAGCAGTTGCTGAACAATTCATAGTATCTACTGAATAATTTAATCTACTGAATTAATCTGTAGTATTTACAACATAATTTATAGTAATTTCACAAAAAATCTAATAATACTTCTAAACAGTAATATACAACCTTATTACCAAATAACATTTCATAAACACAGTGTTTACCAAAAATACTATTATTGAATGATTTATAATACATTCAAATAATTCAGAGTATGTATTGAATCATATTGAAGTCATAGTAGCTACTGAATTATCAGTAGTGAATAATTTATAGCAGTTACTGAATAATTCATGATAGTTGCTGAATAATTCATGATAGTTGCTGAAGAATTTGAGTAAATAATTTATAGTAGTTATTGAATAAAGAAACACACTGATAATGAAACTTGGTATACTTCAGCATATGCAGTTTATGGGGACATCTCCAGGCTGACGTAAAAAGATGGCAATGACAGAGAGAAAGAGAGAGAGTCGTTCTCTTTGGCCTTGGAGGAGAAATAGGAGAAATTGCACTCTTCCTGTTAATAATCTACACCCTTTCAAACACGGTTCCATTGGAGTTCAGCTCTGGCGGTTCCCAGCACACAGACATGTCAGAGATTACCTTCACACTGCTGTCACTTCATAAATATAAACCCTGTGTATCTGCTCCACGTGTCTGCGGTGCTGTTCAGCTCCTCTGTTTTTAACTGCTTACAGAAAAAGGGCTGAGATAAAGAGTGACATGCTGCCAGCTCACTGGAGCCCGGATAAAAGTTAAATAGGTGATGTTTAATAGAAGCTGCTGGAGGTTCAGTCCTGAGGGTCCAGCGGGCCAACACACAGCGCTGTGGCTTGAGTGGTGATTTATCTGCAGCTTGACGAAGTGGGATGGTGCTGTGTCACGGCTTTATCGATTCTTACTGCCCCTTTACTGTGCCTGAAATGTTTGGTCTATGGAAAATATTTATTGGACTGAAACTGCAGCTTTGATTAGGAATCATATACTGGGCTAATGCTGACTTTTTGGCTGCTGAGGTTACTAACAAGAGCCTTCTGATGTAAATGACAATAATTCATAGCAGCTACTGAATCATTCATAGTAGTTACTACATATTTATAATAGTTACTGAATAATTTGTAGTAGATACTGAATAATTTATGGTAGTTACTTAAAACATTATAGTAGCTACAGAATAATGTATAGACGTTACTAAATAATTTTTAATAGCTACTTAATTTATAGTTGCTACTGAATGTTTTATAGTAGCTACTGAAAAATGTATAGTCACTTATGAATAACTTATAGTAGTTACTGAATAATTTATAGTAGTTATTGAATAAGTCACAGTAGTTACTAAATAATTTAGGGTAGCTACAGAATAAGTCATAGTATCTACTGAATTATTGATAGTAGTTACTGAATAGTTTATAAAAGTTACTGAATAATTTATAAAAGTTACTGAATAATTTCTAGTAGCTACTAAATAATTTATATTAGCTACTGAATATTTCATAATAGGTACTTAATTTATAGTAGCTACTGAATAATTTATAATAGTTACTGAATAATTTATAGTCACTTATGAATAAACTATAGTAGTTACTGAATAATTTATAGTCATTTATGAATAATTTTTAATAGTTACTGAATAATTTATAGTCACTTATGAATAAATAATAATAAATAATTTATAGTAGCTATTGGTTTAGTCACAGTAGTTACTGAATAATTGAAGGTAACTACTGAATAAGTCATAGTAGCTACTGAATAATTTTTTAACAGTTACCAAATAAGATATAATTTTTACCAAACAATGTACAAGTATATCTGCAATTTATAGTCAGAATAGCTGCACCCAGAAGGAATCAGTTGACAGAAACGATACTTGGTAGGTAGGTTTGACGTTGTGAGGCATGCAAATGTTAGATGTTTCTTGCTCAGCCACATGTGACGTAAGCAAGGGCAAGTAGCTGTACCTGACTGACTATATGAGGTCGCCCTGTTTTACATGCTTTCCATTCTGACTCATGCTGTTGTGTTGCTATCATCCTTTGCAAGCAGAGTTTCAATCCAGTCCAAAATCCATTGGTGCAGTTATTTGTATGTTTGGGATCATTATCTTTTGGAAGGTCCATGTTTTTTAGCTTTAGCTATTTGGCAGTTGCTGGCACACTCATTTCAGGCACTGTCTGGTATAAAACAAAAATGTAGAAGATTCTAGAACTGCAAATTGGCAGTAAAGCAACCTTAAAACCATATCACTACCACCACCATGCTTTACACTTAGTATGAGGTTCATCTGATTACTGGTTTTCCCCAAACATTACTTCGTGGAACATCCGGGACTGTGGCCAAACAACTCTATATTAAATTTTTCAGACGTCCTGGTGTTCCTCCTGGCACACATTCCATGTAGGGTAAATTTGTGCAGTCCATTTCTATTGGTACATGCACATGCTGTTAACAGTGGCAACAGCTAGCTGGAGATCCTATGATAGACCTCAGACTTCTTACACCATTTTGTGATCTTCTCTTGGGTCAAATTTGCTGGAGTGGCCTCCTGGCCTAAATACAGTCCAGTGATGAAATGTTTTCCACTTGTAGTCACTTTCAGAGAGTAGAATGATTGATTTCCAATATGGAAATTTTCTTATAACCCTTTGTTCAGACTTAGGACAACCCAGGTAAAAATGTATAGAAGTATATTTTAATGTTCTGGAAATTTAACTTTAATATGTATTGAAGTATCTCTAAATGAATCTTAGTGGTGTCTCAAATTAGTGCTGTTAAGTACAATTAGTTCTATTTAAGTCAATTTTAATAACACTAATGATATTATTAGCATACTGAGTACATAAGCATTTACACTTTCACTTTCAGTACATTAATTATAAGTTCATAAACATACTAAGTAAATGAAGTATACTTCAGTGTTCTCTCCTGGATACATAGTGAGCTATTTTGGATTAGGCATGATGAAACCACATGCTACAATATCTAAGGGTCTTACTGAAGTCTTACTTATGTCCCCAAAGACAGGCTGTAATAGTGTTTACCAGTTTCCATTACAAATCGTAACTGCTACTTGTCGAGCCAAATGACCTAGTTTTGTTCCATCTACACACTTGGTACATAAGATGGTCCTACAAGGGTTCTTTAGTAAAGACAATGGTTCTATATAGCTTTCTTTGCATGATTAAAGGATTCTTGACTTTGTGAAAGAGTTCTCCAGATAAACGCAAAATGAATACATGATTTAATATAACCTTTGTAAATGGTGGTTGGTGTAGCTCAGTGGGTAACACCACTACTCAGGGTGCCACCTCTACGTGTGGGAGACTGGGGTTCAAATCCCAGCCTGGGTGACTATGCTGAACTACACCAATAAGAGTCCTTGGGCAAGACTCCTAACACTACGTTGGCCTACCGGTAATCATTAACCTTGTAAGTCGCTCTGGATAAGAGCGTCAGCTAAATGCCGTAAATGTAATGTAAATGAGGTTCTAAATACCACCAAACAGGGTTCTGCTATTGTAACAACAGAAGAACCTTTTTTGGTGCTATATAAAACCCATTTTTTAATAAAAAGGGTCTATATTAAACCATCCACAGCACATTTTCTTTCATCTGCTCCTGGGTTTTCTTTGAATGTCGATGATTGTACCTAGAGCCATATTCCTTGCTGAAGAACCCTTGAAGAACCTTTTTTTTTTAGCTGTGTATATCTTAGAGCACATGGCACTGGGCTTATATAATCATATATAAGATATGGCCAATCAGATCAACGTTTGAGACTTGAGTAATTATACCAGCGGGCATGAAATAGCCTCTTATACTGGTAGTGACCCACTACTGTCCTCACTGGCCTCCCTCTTTCGGCCTGTTTGGGTGAGAAGAAGCACATGGGAACGCCCCATAAAGAATGAAAGACAGGCTCTGGCTCTCAAACTCATAGATTGACAGGAAAGCTTGAAAATCACCATGTAATAAATCGTTCTAAAATGTTTTCAAGTGTTTAAAGCACACATTCTCCCACCAACCACAAGGACTTGACAAATCCAACAAAGTGTTCCCTTTTCTCCCCCACAAAAACAAAGCCAACAAAGTTGTTCTTATTAAGTTTGAAGTCGGTTTATGTTTTACTCCTCAGTTCAGAATTCTTCACACACAGCCTATCGCTGTCGACACACTCCCTCCAAAGCTCCAGGCTATTGCAGCTCAGTCTGCCTGCTGCTCAAATTTTTAATACTCCTGACAGTTTTGACATAGCATAGAAATCGCATTGAATTTTGCTTCTTAGCTGAAAAAAACTAAAACTTCTGAATACTAAATTTAAACGAGGACTGCGGCCCTCCGAGATGGAGGCGCAGTAATGGAGCCTCATTCAAGCTAGATGTAGGCACAGAATGGATTCATTTAACCAGCTCTCTTCATGTCCACTCCACATCTTTCTGCTACATTACTTATTTAACCTTTGTCTCTGCTCCCAGAACTCCATTAAACCTGAACAAGCCTAAACTCAGAGCTGAAGAGGCCATATAAATCAACCCCCATGAGGCCCCTATTCTCGTACTCAATCAATCTATATGCAGTTGTCCAGCTGTCTCTAGGCAGTGCTTTGAAATCAAGCCATGATTTTTATTTATGTTTTCTGCAGAGTGAAATGTAATCAGTCAACCAGGACAATGTTTTGCTGGATTGGGTTCAGAATTCAGGTTTAGGTTCACACAGCCCACTTCCCAGTTTTAGACTTTACCCTGCATCTCTCACATGAAAGAACTCTGTTGTAAGAGTATTTTTATGTGAAAAGTATATGTTTGTAATGCTCATATTTGCAAAAAATATACTTTAATATATTGTTGCTGTCCAGTGAAAAACACATATCTCCATTTTTGTCCATTTTGACTTTAATGCATCATTTGAAAACTGCAGCTGCTGGGCCAAGTGCTTGGAAAGACGTCTGGTTCCATTGACTTACATTAAAATCGAATAAGGTTTTTGAGCTCTCGTGTAAAGTTGCCGTTTTGGAGATACTTGTTTTTCTTTGGACATCGATGATATACAGTCATGGCCAAAAGTGTTGGCACCCCTGAAATTTTTCCAGAAAATAAAATTTATCTCCCAGAAATGTATTGCAGTTACAATAATAATAGTTAGTCGTTTTGTTATACATGTGTTTACTTCCTTTGTGTGTATTGGAACCACACAAAGAAGGTTCCATCAGAGAAGAAAATGCAAACCAAACAGTGTCTTCTGTGAATAATTTCACACAAAACTCCAAAAAGAACAGAAGAAATTACTGCACCTTTTCAAAATGGTGCGTAAATAACTTGTGATGCTTGTTCGCACCTGTGGCAAGTAACAGGTGTGGGCAATATAAAAATCACACTTGAAACCAGATAAAAAGAAGAGAAGTTGACTTAATCTTGGCATTGTGTGTCTGGGTGTGCCACAGTTAGCATGGAAAACAGGAAGAGGAGGAGAGAACTGTCTGAGGAAAAATATCAACACTCTTAGGTTACCAGTCCATCTCCAGAGATCCTGATGTTCCTTTGTCCATGGTGCGTAAAAAAATCTAGATGTTTACAACCTATGGCCCTGTACCTAATCCCCCCTGGCGTGGACAGAAGAGAAAAAATGAATGAAAGCTTGCAACGCAGGATAGTCTGGACGGTGGATAAGCAGCCCCAATCAAGTTGCAAAGAAATTCAGGTTGTCCTGCAGGTTCAGAGTGGATCAGTGTCAGTGCCAACTATCCGTCAACCTATGAATTAAATGGAATGCTATGGCAGAAGACCCAGGAGGTCCCCCCCGTTGACACAGAATAGAAAAAAACCTAGACAGCAGTTTGCCAACATGTATGTGAGTAAGCCAAAATCGTTCTGTGAAAATGTAGACAGATGAGACCAAGATGAAGCCTTTTGGTACAGCACATCAGTCTACTGTTTACCAAAAACAGAATGAGGCCTACAAAGAAAAGAACACTGCCCTTACAGTTAAATATGGTGGAGGTTCAAAGATGTTTTGGGGTTGTTTTGCTGCCTCTGGCACTGCATGCCTTGACTGTGTGCAAGGCATCATAAAATCTGAAGGTTACCAAGAGATTTTGGGTTGCAATGTAGGGCCCAGTGTCAGAAAGATGGGTTTGCTTCTTAGGTCATCGAGGACAATGATCCCAAACATACTTCAAAAAGCACCCAGAAATGGATGAAAACAGATTACTGCAGTTTCTGAAAAGCATTTGAGGCATGATTTGGAAGAGTGTATATATACTTGATATATGCAGACATGTTTTTTAGCTTAAGAAGTTTTATCTCTAAAATGCTAATATCACTTTACTTTCAATGTAAGTCAATGTAAAAGGTTTTATTTCAAACATTTTGGAGATTTTCTGTTGGTCTAATCATCATGCAGTTTCCATGCAATGTAAAGAACAGCTGCAGAGCTCAAATTAGGAACAAATTGAAACTTATCAAAAGTTGATTTTCTCTTATTATAGGTTACTTTGTTACTGGACTACTTATGGAATTATGCTGCAACTCAAATGCACTTAAACCCATTAGGAAAATTAACGAACACACCAAAATACAATCAACAAATAAAACCTAAGTATACTTTTTTATAAAGCACAGTTAAGTGGTTTCCTGTTTTAAATTGGAACAACTTCTTTTGAAGGACTGGCTCACAGTGTCCGCTCTAATTCATCGCAAAGGTGATCTATCAGGTTGAGGTCAGGACTCTGTGCAGGCCAGTCAAGTTCTTCCACACCAAACTCGCTCATCCATGTCTTTATGGACCTTGCTTTGTGCACTGGTGAGCAGTCATGTTGGAACAGGAAGGGGCCGTTCCCAAACTGTTCCCACAAAGTTGGGAGTATGAAATTGTCCAGAATCTCTTGGTCTGCTGAAGCATTAGGAATTCCTTTTACTCGAGCTAGGGGATGTATTTAGTAGTGAGGATATTTTATGACTGGAGTTTGCACAGGTGGCATCCTATCATGATATCCTGCTGGAATTCACTGAGCTTCTGAGAGCCACCCATTCTTTCAGCAATGTCAGCAGAAACAGTCTACATGTCTAGGTGCTTTGTTTTATACAGTTGTAGCCATGGGAGTGATTAGAACACCTGAATAATATAGGCAATATAGTGTGTTTGTGTTTGTGTGTGTATATATACAGTATATATATTTTGAAAAATTGTGAAAAAGAATGGTGAAGAAGAAGGATAGTTATAGTGCTTATTCAAGCAAAAATAAGAAATTAAGAATTAGAATAGCTCTGGCTTGCGATGCTTCTATACACTGTATAACCACTGTCTTTACTTAGGAGCCCTTTTTTACTGTAGCAGCCAATACCATGACCCATCTACTACATTTAGACACTTAGAGCCAAGAGCACTAAGAGCTGAGGAGAGCAGAAAAGACTGAAGAACCAATCAGCAGAAGCCCATTAGAAAAAGAAACATATGGAAGAGTAATCAGATATAGGTTGGCCTACAACGCTGTTGAATGTCTGAGTCCACTTCATTAAGCCTCTCTTTGGAAGTGCTTCAGAAAGGAGAAGAAAAACTCAGATCCAGACAGTCTTCAGCAGCGAGGTTGGTGGTACCACAGATGAGAAGAAAACAGACAAACCAAGAGATGATGCTGTAAACAGTTTGGAGAGCTGAAAGCTTGCTGGGCTGCAGGGACAGCAGGCTACAAAGACAAAGTCAAACAGGCCTCAGAACTCCAAATCTGCATGAACACCAAAATCCAACTGATCCAAAGCTGTTCTGGATTACACCTCACCCAGCCAGCAGCTGTGCATCTGCAGTGTGCTTTGTGCTCTCGCCTAAAGCCAGGTACAACCCACAGAGGTGCATTCTGACCAGTCTCACATCTGTGTATCTATAGAAGGGATGTTTAGTTAACTGCAGAGGAATTAGGACTTCGGATGAAATAAATGCTGGGCTAGAGACATTGGGCTAGAGGTACATTGATTTTGGACAGAGAGTAGATAACTATTCACCAAACATGATCAAAGATCGAGATGGACAGCACACGGAGAGGGAGTGCAGCACTCATTATTTCATTCGCCCTTGTCAGGAGGATATACTCTTGGTATGTGTGTTCATTGTTTCAGACTTTGTAACCCCTGCTGCTCAGGGACTGTGAGGGTTGGCAGCTTACTCCCATGCACCCCAGGGACTCTACTCAGACTCTAACCAGACTTGTCACCATGATGGCTCTTTTGGAAATGAGGAGTGTCTCATAACTGGCATTGTGAAGTAGCAGAAGCACAAGCATGGTGGCCCAACACACACAGAATCGTGGGAAGGGCCACAGCCATATTCGGTGAGGCCAATCGTTCTCTGAGTTGAGAGTTTTTTAGCCATTTTGTGCCATTTTGTGCCAGGCAGCCCTATCCATGGCACCTGGGGAGCAGCTCAGTTACTGTCGGGTCATGTTCATAGCATTCCTGGAAATTTATATGGACAGAAAAAGATATAATCTGGTTTAAACATAATCTGCAATTGTTTCCATATACATACTTCATTTCACAACCAGATCAATCAATCAATTATTCATTTATTGATTTATATTCTGGGTCCTGGGGGCTGCTCGAGCCTATCCCAGTGCTCACTGGGTGAAGGTAGGTAAATACTTGTGGACAAAAACTTGTCCAGTACTTACCAAACCTATATATAACAGTAATGTAAAAAAAAAAAAAGACAAGCAATAATTAAATTATGAAATATTACACAGAATTAGCCTCAGAGATTCTTTGTTGTATGATGAGGCATGAAGCAAGTATAGAAGTAAACATGTCACATCATCTGCCACAGAATTTGGCATAGATAATATTTGGCTCGTCTCGGACACCATGAAATGAAAAAAACCAATCAGAGGTGGTTATCATTCAGTTTGCATCTATGCCATCATTCTGGTTGAATCACCTAAGCCTAAGAGCAGCACAGGGGCCTTGGGGTTCCTTGGGGTTCCTATGGAGGTTAGTTCATTTGTACAAAAATCCCACCCTCGCCAATCGCACTCGCTCATTTCCATGGAGCTCCACTGAAGTGCACCAACACTTCCACCACTGCACAATGCACGACACACAGGCTATATCATTAGCTTTAACATGCATTAAGCAGCTTGGATGCCTGGTCGCTGTCACCACCGCTGGGATCAGTTCTATCTGCCTAACATTAAGCCTCACTGATCGACATGTTTATATTTCAACTAGTCAGTGGTACAGAACCTGTAGAATTCCCCATAATCACAGCAGAACCTTTCTTTACATAATGTGGAGGTTCTTTAGATTTCAAACAAAGGTTCTTTACCCTACCTAATTTTCCATGTCAATGTTCTTTACAGAACCAGAAAACTCTTATGACATCATGCAGGAAAACCTTTATGGTATATTTTATATAAAGTCTCAGATATGAAGTTAAATAAATATTTATGTTGTGTTTATATTTCAGTTCAATCCTGCGCCCAGTTCCACACTCACAGGATATTTATTTATTTATTTAGTTAGTTACTGAAGCTTTTCTGTAGACGTATAACATACCTTGTGTGTATTGCACTTTGTTCAGTGAATTCTACCTGCCTCCACAGTCTGGTATTTATGGTACATGTAAAACATACAAAACTTAAAACCCTCATTAGGACTGTGCAAAAGTCAGAGACCACCTATATATATATCGTCGCTGTCAGATGAAAAACATGTATCTCCATTTTTGTCCATTTTGACTTTTATAGATCATTTGAACACAGCCGATGCTGTTTACACTTTGTAAGAATTGCACGATAAATGGACAAACAGAAATGGCCCAAAAGTCTTTGGAAAGACATCTGGTTCCATTGACTTACATTACAATTGAATGAGGTTTTTGGCCTTTCCTGTAAAGCTGCCATTTTGGAGATACTTGTTTTTCTTTGGACAGTGATGATATATACGTGTTTGTGTGTGTGTGTGTGTGTGTGTGTGTTTATTGAGTGTTTATTGAGTGTTTTTTTGTCCATTCTTTACAGGAGGCTCACTTATAGTTTCTCAAAGAAACCTGCAGTCAGAAGTTGGCTTAGCATTTTTCTGCTTCCCTCAATCCAAGTAACCCCAAGTTTAGTTAGTTTAGTTGGGTTAGTTAGCCCAAACACCATTCAGTGAAGCTGAGGTTCTGGACTCTGGGGTGGTCAGTCTATTGTTGGGAGAACACCAGCAGCTTCTACCTTCTTTTCAGTGAGGAGCTTCTTGAACAGCTACATGTCCTTTCAGACCTCTATATGGCAGAAGGATAGTCAGAAAAATCAGTGGATGTTCTCAGATCAGAAACGAGAGTGATTTGGTGTTAAGAGATAAACACTCTGCTGTTCATCTGATTGGGACCGTTTTTGTGGATTACCAAGTTGTTGTTGCTCCTCTTCCAGGTGGCTGTTAGGAGCCCCATTTTTTCAGTATCTTTCAAATGATATACATATTATATTTACATACTGTATATCAATATGAAAAAAGCTAAATGAGTAGCAAATGTGCAAGATTGTTTAGACCACCAACCAGACCAGATCACCAGCGGATAAACAGCACTTAGACCTCTTATTTGTTGAGAGAGTCAGCATCACTGAATCCGTTTGGGATCGTTTGGATCTGGAGAAAAATAAAAAGGCAACCAATTTCTAGGACTGGATTGAGAAGATTCTCTTGAAACACTGTTATAACCACAGTAAATATGAAACAAATATCTGATATTATATTTTATATGTGTTTAAAGTAATAAAATTATACGGAATATTGTGTAATGGTCTGTTACAGTGTGTGTCCTGATATTTTCTTAATACTGAAACATGAATAACTCATACCAAGTGACTGTTCTGGCTGAATAAAGCGTGGTCACTGATTTATACATGGCACGGAGTAACATGTTCCTCAGTGCAAAAATAGGTCAAACCTGGAGCTTCATACATGTAAGAGCCGTGTACGTGCGAGGATCAAAGTGCCAGTATAGGAGAGCCTGATTACACGCACACCATAGGCATGAATAAGTGTGAGTGTGTTTGTGAGAGAGCTGGTCTGTGGAATGCTGATGCGTTTGGCTCGGTGTCTATAGCCGCTGCACGGTGAGGGAAATAAACAGCGGTAGGATAATTAAAGCGTGGCTCCTCTGCACTGCAGTCCCTCTCCCGGACGGACCCACCGTTGCCATGATCACGACCGGCGTCCGTGAAAAACCCTGGAAAAAACAGCAAAGCCGGACAGCAGCTCCACACCAGCTAAATTTACACCAGGAGGTGTTTGCTGTGCCGCCACAATTAGATAGGGCAGAACAGCAGACTCAATGTGATCTCCCCGTACCCAGCCGGAGGCGTAATTGGGGTTTTTGAGCACGGTACTACAGAAAGTGGTAGATAAGTGAAAACCAGCTATGAATTTTTAACAGGTGGTGTTTAAATTGCTGCTGCTGTAGTTTGCAGAGAGGAGAGAAGTCATCTTTTGTAGCTTTATATGGATATTTTTATGGATGGAGTACTAATAAGGTAATAACTGGCCTGGGGAGTCCATTATAGTCAACTGAACTGTGTCCTATGCGCATTCTAGGTTTCATAATTGTTACATGACACATGCTGTAATGTAAGTTGGTGTATGTCTTATTCGAAGTTGCTTCCCCCTAGTCTAAAACGCTCCCCGAACAAACTGTGATGAAGTGCCGGCAATGAATGGGCTTCCAGCAGCGTTGATAAAAGACCAAGTAACAAAAGTTTGAAAGAAGCCGTCTGGAAGTGGCCAAAGTACATAACAGCTATCCAGAGACCAGCCTTTAAATCTTACCTCTCCAACAAAACAAGTTCTTTCATTTGCGGGCCACGGAAAGGGATGCTTCCAGCACGGCAACGGTTTGACCCATGATGTTGTTTCACCACTCACAGGGGAAGTGTTAGACATGAGCATGAATCACCAGGCAAGTCCAACCTGATCGACTTCAGTGGAATGATGAAGCTGGGGCAAGCTTGTTCGACTCAGAATCCCAGTTTTGTTTCTAATGGGCTAGTTTGTGCGCCTTTTCTTTTTTCTTTGGTGGGATGAAAAAGAGAGTGCAGGCAGAAAAAACTGTAAGACCAATCCAGTAGAGGAACTGCTGCCTGGAGCCAGTACAGTAAACAGCTGCAGACCCAAATTTGTCTTTCCTCTATGCACAGTGAGGGGGAAAGAACATTAAGCATCACTATGACTGCTGTTGGAGAGTTATAGACCAAAGTTAGCATTTTTGGGTCATCAAGTCTCCAGAAGTAGCACCAGATGCCACCACCATGCCAAAAGATTATTTGGAAGGCACCCCTGGAAAAGCTTGGAGTTTGCCTAGCGCTACTACTGGAGCTTCGACTGGGACCGTGTTCTATGGTAAAACAAAATTAGCATTCAATATGTAGTAGCACGTTTGGGACACCAAGTCTACAGGTGCCACCTCTATGTCAACAGATTATTTGGAAGGCACACCAGGAAAAGCCTTTCCTGCCTTAGCCTTCCACAAGCGTGCTACAAGTGCGGCTTTGACTGGTGTTGTGAGGTAAAATGAAAATTAAGCTTTCAATTTGTAGGAACAAGTTTAGGTCAGGCCGTCTCAAGACGTCACCGCCATGCCAACAGATTATTTGGAAGGCATTTCCTGCCTTAGTGTCAGGAACAAAGAACCAGGACCGACGCGCACAGAGCTAAAAGTCAAATGGGCTTTATTAAGCACACGAGTACACAAGTACAGCAGCAATACACAGAAAGACATAATGGGAGAGACAAGGTCAAAGTCAGAGAACATGCAGAGGTCAAAACCAAAGTAAGCAAGCAGCGAGGCAACCAAGGTGGAAGGGCTAGGTAAGAGAATGGTCCAGTTAACAAAACAAAGGTCGATAGCCAGAGAGTAGAACAAGAGAGAAAACCAACAAGGGATAAGCAAAAAGAAGAGGTCAAAGCCAAAGAGAGTCAAAAAGCCAGAGTTTGGCAAAACTTCGTAATGAGGAAGTGTTTGAGAAACTCAGGTGACCTAGAGCAGTGCTGATTGGTTGGCTGGGGACATGTGGGTGTGATGACAACGATCGATGCACTCTGGGAAAACATGAGCACCCGGAGTTTGCTGAACGCTACTACTTAGACTTGCTACTTAGTAATAACTGGTGTTCTACGGTAAAACAAAAATTACGCTTTCAATGTGTAGTAGCATATTTGGGTCACCAAGTCTCCAGAACTACCACCAGTTGCCACCAATAGATTATTTGGAAGGCACACCAGGAAAAGCCATTCCTGCCTTAGCCTTCCACAAGCACGTTAACTGGTGTTCTGAGGTAAAATGAAAATTAAGCTTTCAATGTGTAGGAACAAGTTTAGGTCAAGACGTCACCGCCATGCCAACAGATTATTTGGAAGGCACACCAGGAAAAAGCATTTCCTGCCTTAGCCTTCCACAAACATGAGCACCTGGAGTTTGCTGAAGGCTACTACTGAGACTTTTCTATGGTAATTTTTTTTATTTAATGTGTAGTAACATAATTGGGTCATCAACACTCCAGAACTACCACCAGACGCCATTGCCATGCCAACAGATTATTTGAATAGCATACCAGGAAAAAGCCGTGCCTGCCTTAGCCTTCCGCAAACGTGCTACTACTGGGGCTTTGACTGGAACTGTGATCTACAGTAAACAGAAGGCTTTCACTGTGTAGTGGTATGCTTGCATCACCAAGTCTCCAGAACTACCAACAGACACCACCTCCATGCCAACAGATCATCTGGAAGGCATACCAGGAAAAAGTCTTTCCTGCCTTAGTCTTCCTCCACCATCAGTGCCAGGAGTTTGCTAAACGCTACTACTGGGGCTTTAATTGGTCTTCTATGGTAAATTAAAAAAACGAAGCTTTCGATGTGGGTGGGCTTGGGGTAAAAAAAAGGATGACTACACTGAAAAGAACTTGCCCCCTACTGTTAAGTATGGTGAAAAGTCTGGATAGATGGGGCTGCTGTTCTACCAAAGGCCCTGAGAACCTTATTAGGGTGGATGGCATCAAGGACTCCATGAAATACTGCCTCTGCCAAGAAACTAAGAATTGGGTCATAACTGGATCTTCCAGCAGGACAATGATCTGAAACATATGTCTAGGTCAACACAGAAATCAGGGCCTTCTCAGCAACCTGGTTTAAAAGCCCAAAGAAAGCTGCTGGGTGGAAGTGTATAAGAGAAGGGTAGCACTTTACCTTAAAGATGGGTAACAAGCAGGTAATGATATAGTAATTTTACATAACAAATAGTATTTAATTATTAATTAAATGCCAATTTCATAGGTGTTACTACATAATAAACCAGAAAGTGTAGAGAGTGTTAACAAGGCCTTTATGAAATGGTAAAATAATACTTATCTAAAAATGACCTGCTTATTTTATAGTTCTGTATGTACAGTAAGTGAGTGACTGTAGAGGTAACAAGGCAGTGATGTCATAGATTACCTCATCTATTCCTGGGTACTCGTCTATAGGTAGGTGGGCCTAAGAAGCACAAGACCATGTTGAGCTGATGTTATGACCTGATGGGCGGAGTAGTAAGTACTAAACAAGGTGGAAATTAGTGAGTTTGTATTTTACGGCTTGAATACCTTGTTTCACTGTAATTAGTCCTGTGACTAACACCGTGTCTGTAGTAGTATTTTACAGTCCTGAATCCAGGTAAGACCTATTTCACTGATTTTAGGTTAATAACTCTAACATTACATATATTATATATATGTACTCAGTCATTATTCTCTCTTACTGTTCATTAGTGACTATAAAACAAGCGGGTCATTTTAGGGAAATAAAACGTGTTACCATTTTTTAAATAATTAAAACAAAAATACTGATACAATGACTATATTTTTATTTATGATTCATTATTTAGTAGTAACTAGGAAACTGCCATTTAATGAATGATTAAGTATAATTACCATATCATTACCTACTTACAGTGAGGAAAATAAGTATTTGAACACCCTGCGACTTTGCAAATTCTCCCACTTAGAAATCATGGAGGGGTCTGAAATTTTTATCTTAGGTACATGTCCACTGTGAGAGACATAATCTAAAAAAAAATCAGAAAATCACAATGTATGATTTTTTACAGTAGACTTTGTTTGCAGTTAAAGAGGTCAAACGTTTCCAGTAGCTTTTCACCAGGTGTGCACACACTGCAGCAGGGATTTTGCCATTCCTCCACACAGATCTTCTCCAGATCAGCCAGGTTTCTGGGCTGTCGCTGAGAAACACGGAGTTTGAGCTACCTCCAAAGATTTTCTATAGGGTTTAGGTCTGGAGACTGAACCACTCCAGAGCCTTGATATGCTTCTTACTGAGCCACTCCATGGTTATCCTGGCTGTGTGCTTTGGGTCATTGTCATGTTGGAAGACCCAGCCACGACCCATCTTCAATGCTCTGAAATACTTATTTTCCTCACTGTATTACCGACCTGTAAAGTGCTACCAGAAGAACCCTGGAACCATGGAGAGATTCTGCAAAGAGCATGTATTCTCCAACCTTGTTATAGAAGGTTGTTCAAAATGCTTAGCTGAGGAATTTTTGATCTTGATGATCTAGAATAAACTGACCTCAGTTAAAGGCTGAATTCTGCCTCCACTTTGCAGTCAGTGTGGGATAAAGCTAATTCACCGAAAGATCAATTTCTATTAATCCTTTTAACTCACTTTTACCCAGACACGTGTAGGGTCACTGGGGGTTTCGGAGAGTAACTAAAGTGACTACAGTTGTATTGCAGACATGGCAACAGGTCGACTCAATGTTATTTACAGTAGCCTTTTACAAAAGGTGCTGTCACAAAGCAGCTTTACGGAGAATCTGGTTCCAAGGCCCCCCTGAACAAGCCAAGGATGTCAGTGGCAAGGAAAAACTCCCTCAGAGCAAGGGTAAGACACCTCGAGAGGAACCATGACTCAAAAGGGGAACCCATCCTAATCTGGTCGACACCAGATAGCACACCAAGCCCAAAAGCAACACTGAAGCTATAATAATTTCAGATGATGCGCCATATTAAATATAGAATACTGATGACTGTTAGAGGCCTCTGAGAACATCAATGAGAAACAGACCTGAGCTCTGAGTGAAGCTACTACCAGTCTCAGCCACGACTACCAGTGAAACCAGTGACTACTGTAAGGAGCTCATCACAGTAAAGACCTGGAATCTCCATTACTGCTGCTAGAAGCCGGTGGTGATGATCTGTTACTCAGAATAAGAGAAGAGCTCAGTGTTTTGTGAGGCAGAGGAAGAAATGTCTGATTAGTCTGTGAAGCAGGAAAAGAATAAAGTCTGGGATTAAATAGCCGGACCATCGGATGGATCAGCGAGATGCAGACAAAGCCTTCGCGCCCAGTTTCATTCACCTCCACTGCAAAGAAATCAGAGGCTGTAGGTTTCTCCACAACAAACCACTTCGCTTCAAACTGGAAGACTCAATCATGAAGGCTTTTCAAGGTTCAGCGATGACAATCATAAGATATAGAGGAGCTGAAGAACCTAGAGATTTGGGGGTCCGTATCTCTGGTATTCTGAAGGCTAGCGATGTGATCTAGGCCATGTTCTTCTGGCCTGTGGGGGTTGGTTTTGTTTCCCACTTTCCTGAAGACTACAGTAAAAAGTCATGTGACTGTATCTCTGGTTCCCAAAAGGCTAAACTCCACAGGGCTCATTGGAATGTACACATCATGACCTACTGACCTGCGGAGGTTAGCTTCATCACATATGTTGGAAATGGCTGTTTGCAAACGAGTCTCTTCTTCCTCTGGCTTTATTCATGGCGTCATCAATGACATCAGTGATTATTCAACGTTAGCTAACAAGCTAACAAGCCAAAATGTGCTTGTGTGTTTTCTGACCCCGTATCTATCAGACCATGTAAATTAAGACTATGTAACAGAATAGCTGCATCCAGAAGGAATCAACGGACAGGAATGAAACTTGGTAGGTAGGTTTGCTATTGTGAGACACGCCAATGAACAAAGTTTCATACTCGTGCATGTGACATAAGCAAGGACGGGTTTTATCACTGTACCTGACTGACCCAATAGCCACGATTGCAGACATTCAGTGAGCAGTGGTGTCCTCCATGAGTCATCCTGTTAGTGCCAGCACCATTGGCAAACGGCTGCACGACCCAGGACTACATGCACACAGATCGTTATGACGACAGCCCCTAACACCACATCAACATCGTCAAAGACTGCAACGGTGACGTGCCAGACTGTCATGGAGTGACTCAGAATGGAAGCGGGTCGTCTTCCATGAGGTGTCCTGCTGTTGTCTTAGTGGAGATGACCAACGAATCTGTGTTTGGAGGCACCGTGCTCAGTACCAAGCTGGACGGTTTGTTGTCACACATCCAGAAGGTTGGGTTGGAATGGGCGCATCATGCTCTACTGACCTGTGGAGTTTAGCTTCGTCACAGGTGTTTGAAGTGGCTAGTTGCAATGAATCCCTTCCCCCTCCAGCTTTACTCATGATGTCATCAATGACATCAGCAATTAGTCAACGATCAGTTGGCTAACAAACTAACTAGTACAGTGTGCTTATGCGTATTCGGACCCGGTATCCATCAGACTATGTAAAGCCATTGTTGCATACCTATTGCAGCACATCAGTATTAGAAAAGCCTCAACAAGATGTACCAGCCTCAGCATCCTCAGCCTCTTTCTGGTCTTCTAAGCGCCCCAGCTCTATTGAACAGTTGCAGCCAGCCTTACTGTGGCAGAGCTTTTTCACACTTGGCAGGAGAAGCAGCTTCTCTGAAGTTTCAGTCAGAGAGATCAATCACTAGCGCAGCTCTGGGCCAATCCAGCTAAGGGTCTGTCTGTTCAAAAGGTCAACAGTAGCAACCAGCTCCTCTAAAACCGATAAAGGGTTCATTTCAGTCTTCAAATAGACAATTATATGTGACCTACAGCGAGTAGAAGGGGAAGTAACAAACGACCGGACTAAAGAACTCTGACGGCCTGATGTTTAGCCTCATTAGTTTTTATTAGCCTGGGTTCACTTAGAAAACATGATTAAACTATTTGCATACGTGTGGGGAAATCCTTGAAAACGGTCGGCTGAGAACATTGCTCAGGAAAGCAGAATGTCCTTCACAGAGATATTCATTTTTTTGCCTATATAACTAGTAACTTGTCTGATCCCTCCAGAGCTGTGTGAACACGACGTGTGGACTATGTTGTGCACATAGGATGGCTATATTCATAACCCCAACAAGGAGAACATTCCTCACCCAAAGAGAGGACATCATAAAGATTGTAATCCCTTGTTGATCCCACAGTGGGGAAATGTAGTCTCCGCATTTAACCCATCCGTGAAGTGAAACACCCACAAACACACTGACTAGTGAACACACACACTAGGCGGCAGTGAGCACACTTACCCGGAGCGGTGGGCAGCCCTATCCACGGCGCCCGGGGAGCAGTTGGGGGTTAGGTGCCTTGCTCAAGGGGACCTCAGTCGTTACTGTCATTTCAGGGAATTGAACCGGCGACCACAGGGCTGGTTCCCTAACCTCCAGCCCATGACTGCCCATAAAGGAGGAGGGGGTTCGGGCACGATACTAGAACAGAATTAAAATCATAACCTAACCTATAACACATACATGATTGCTTTACTCAGCTAATTGGGTGGAAGGTATGACATTCGTGAGTCAGACTGGAGCTTACTAACTGACTCATTCAAAACTTACTTGTTTGCACAAGCATGTGGCTGATATCTGTTTACCACAGTAATTTACATTTCTCCATAAATGGACTAAATATCCAAACTGGTCTTCTCTCCCTCTCTTCTGTCTTCTCTATGAGCTGAGGGATCCTGATAGATTACACTGAGGGGCTACCAGTGCAGAGGATTTCTCTCCAGGACTCTCAGGACTACACACACTCAGTTCATACAACAAGTTGCATTGCCTACCTCTCCAGAGTGATCACATGTGAACCCCCAGAGCAGTCACCTAATCATTATTCACCATAGGTCTCCTGCCCTGGTTTCTCCAGTTCTTCACCCGACCCAACGTTTACAATGACCAGTGTCTGGCTCTGATCATGAACTCTATCTCTCACTTAAACAGAGGACCTATGGGTCGGCTCCATCTTAGCAGTTACTCCTGGATTAATCAGACTATATCTAATAGATGTTCAAAGCTGCTTCTCCTGTTGGTTCTCTCTTCATCCAGGATTGAACTGAGGAGGATGGGTTCCGTCCTTGGGCCTGGTTGCTCTCAGGGTTTCTTCCTTACCCAAGGGAGTTTTTCCTCACCACAGCTGCCTCTGAGTTGCTTATCTGTGAAGCTGTTTTAAAAACAACATTAGTTGTAAAAATTGCTATACAAATAAACATTGGTTGATTGATTGGTTGATTGATTGATTAACATTAACATGTAGAGGCCTGACCTGTGGAGTCACACTGTCACGTGATCTTGTCAAACCAATGAAACGCAAGCCATGTCTTTTCACACAGACTAGGCCAATGGTACCCATAATATTTGTGGGTCAAAATATTAAAAGTTCATCCCTGTCTGGCCTGAAACTGGATGTGTGGCCACCCTACATTCACACTGTAAGCCTTATTTTCATAAATTCCGATTTGGCCTTTGATGGCTCAATGTTTTTTGTGTGACAGTGTCAACATCAAGAAAGCTAACAGTTGCAATTCCAGGTTTCAGTTATGTAGTACTGAAATCTGAAACTCTGCATGGAAACTTTCAGTCTGATGTGCTTCTCCGTTATACGCTAACATTAAGACAAACCCACCAAGTGGTAATGGCCAAAGGCGTGGATTCTAACAGCTGCTAAAACAACTCACTGACTCACCCTGATTGTATGTGGAGTCTGCTTCAGCTCAAACACTTATCTGGAAGACTACTTTATGGTATGTAGTCTCCACTTGCTATACTGCAGCATGCTGTTTATGCCAATGGAATGCTCTGCTGCATTGTCTTGTGCATGATGGTATGTAGTGTGATGTGACCTCACATTACACCTAAAAAGCCAATCGGGAGAGTGGATTGAGAGTAACCAATCAGGGGAGAGTAGACCACCCTTCATCTCATTTTGTTGGTATAGTGTAGTAGTTAACACACATTCTGTAGACTGGGGTTTAATCAATCTACACTATACCATTAGGGGTCCCTGGACAAGACTCCTAACACTACTCTCACCTACTTGTGTAAGAAATGATCAAATCGTAAGGCGCTCTGAATAAGAGCGTCAGCCAAATACCATTCATGTAAATTACATGATAGGTGGCAATGCAAAGACTGTCAGAACTGTCCGATCGGTATTCATACAGCTGGTGCAAGTGGATCTGTGTTTATTTGCATATGTGGTAACCAGTACTACTGTTGCTGTACCTGACTGATCCAACAGCCATGATTGGGGACATGCAGTGAGTAGTGATGCCCTTCATGTGTCATCCTGTTAGTGCCAGCATCTATGGCAAATGGCTGGATGATGCAGGACTTCATGCATGCAGACTGTTAAGACAGACGTCTGTTGCTTGTGTTAGCAAACATGGCGGGCCGACACCATACGACAGACACTACTTCTGTATGTGTAGCTCAATGCATATTGCCCATATCAGTCTAAAGTTATCATCATTTATTGGTCCTTTATCTTCCTTTCCAGTAGCTCTACAATCTTCAACTAACTCCTGGGTGCAGCAGGTCTCTTAATGATGAGTGTATATCACGTTCATAAACCAAACAACAAAACTGGATATGGGCAGTAGGTGGGACATAAGCCCCAAGCAGCCTAAATGACCAATTACTGCTTTTAGCATGAACGAAGCTGTGTCCCAAAACAGTCCACATCCACTCCATCACTAATAGTACCCGAATGATCCACACAAACAACAACAACAACAAATAAACGAGCTAGCGTCACAAAGATCATTTGCTCTTATCAGTTTTCAGCTGTTCGTGATTAGAGGAGGAGAAAAAAGCCCAGATGCTTTAGAGCTTCTGCAGTGTTTACTGGCGGAAACCGGAAAACACTAGATGATTACAGAAATATGCGCATGTGGAGTGGAAACAAAACACATGAATTCTGAACTGACTGGTCTCAGGGTTACTGTCCTCTAGGAGTACATAGGAAAGTGGCTCAGATCAGAGTTTTGCATTTACATCGCATATAAAGCGTCTAACCATCAGATATGCGTTACATGAAGCAATAGCATTACAGAGTCAGGTGTGCCACAAGTCACCCTGTAACTCCTGAAGTAAGAATTTAAGCCAGGTGTTCGGTCTGGAGCTTTTCAGGCCATGTCATATGTGTCTACGAATTAACTTTACAAGCTCAAAAGGAAAGTCTGGCTCAATGTTTAGGTCTCAAATGCAAAATCCAAAAACCTGTACTGATGAAGATTTGATGGTAACAGCAGATTGTTCACTCGGAAGTATGTCCTTCACCCACTTCTCATTGAATTTGCTGTCTACATGCTCACAATTATCATTCATCCACCCAGGGAAGAGGTCTACAGCACAACCCACATTACACTGGGTACCGTGGGGCCTAACACTGGCTCTCAGGTACTCTCTGGAGTGTAGTATGGTCCCCTCAGAAAAGTGGCCAAAAGGTTGAGGCACAAGTAGACTGGCAGAAGCACAACCCATGATACAATATGATGTTTCATACATGGGCTTTAAGGCCAAAAATCAGATTTGATCCCGTCTGGTAAATAATTCATTAATCAGGTTTGAGTCACTTGTATATGAACTTCTACATCAGGTACACATTTGGTAAGTGGCCATGTGCCTCTCACGTAAATGGCCACATAAAAATTCATGCATCAGTGATTGTTGTCTGTTGAGGGATGGTGAAATAGTTTTTTTTAGGAATCTATTTGGGGAAATGAGTCCAGGCTTAACTTCAATTTGTCATAAACAATTGAATCAGTTTTTACCCAACTCAAAAAATGACTTGGATTGATAGAATTATTAGATTAAGGTTGAATAAATGAAATAAATTCATTTGCTTGGAACAAGCTTTCTTTAAAGTTTCTTTAAGACCAATGAAACAGTCTTTACAGTGTACAAGAAGCCCTGGGGGCCTTCTAAATAACCATTTCTGGGAACTAAAGATGCTAAATAATATTATAATGTTTTTTTTTTTCTTTTTAATTTTTTAATAGTTTGATTTTTTGCTTGGGTTGAAAAATGGTTGAAATCTTAAAACAAACACATTTCTCTACGCTGTACTAATAGAAAAGCCAAGCGAGCTCTCCCATTGGTCAGGCCTTCAGGAACTGAACTGAAGACCTACACATTAAATGAACTCCTCACATGTTTGGGAGCTCACAGTGGAGTTATGATGGGTGAAACCAATTTTGTGAGAAATATGATGTTCTAAATCTTCTGGAACTTCTAGATACATTAACAACTGTGAACATGAGCCGTAGTCCAATCAGGTTTCAGTCAGAAATGGGAAACTGCTAGGGTTGCCACCTGTCCCGCAAAATACAGAATCGTCCTTTATTTGGCAATTAAATATTAATTAAATTTGTTCCGTATTTCCGTAAATGTCCGATACACTATACATACAATATGTCTGTCACACACATGAACCACCCTCCCCTCCCCACTTTTCCACTTTTTGTCCTTTAATTTCATTTCGGAAAGATGGCAACCCTAGCAACAGCATCAGCCCTACGGCAGAACTCTTTACTCTTTACTGAAAGAGACAACAGTAAACATGAATATCTGTTGCCAGCTTCATGTCATACATATTGAAAGTATTTTACAAACTTTAAATGTCTGTGTTTAATCTAGGACGACAAGTGTTAGCCTCAGTATTAGCGTAGTGCTAACATGCTGTAGCGTCAGCACACAGCATCTGCATTCTACCTTGTTTCTATGGAAAGAAATCTTGGCATTTGTTGAGCTATGTTCCTGAAGGGACTTCAGGGAGCTTGTGTTAGTGTAACAGTGTAAGCCTATCTACTTTGAGGTAAGCCAGGTAAAGCTACAGACAACAGCCCTCTACGTATCTATGGGTGCTTTTACATCTACCTTCCTTTGTCTAGACCTTCAGACTTTTGGTCCAAGCCACAATAGCAGGTATGAAAGATGCCTCAGACCACAGTCCTCATGGATGCAACCTGACGCTTACTGTATCTACCAGTAGATAGGCCCGAACACTTCATTTCCTCACTAAGAACCTTTCTCTTTAGCTCTTTTGGAAGCCCTGTAGTTGTATTTTGACTACACTTAGGTGTTGGGTATTACTAGCGCTGATTGTGCCATCCAGTTGGCTCTATAACGAGAGAACAGTTATGACAGCAGCAGTCACTTTTATACTATTGCTGGTTAGGATGGGATTTGGTTCAGGTCTTTACCTAAACAGAATGCCATTAGGTAGAATGGTGTGTGTCTGTGAAGTTCTGAGTTCTCTTTAGAATGGTTTGCTGTACATGTGGAGATGCATGTGCTGCCAAATTCACAACGCACTGATGTCAGGCCCTCTACAAATCAATCAATGGCAAGTTTAGGAAGACGGAACCCATGTAGGTGATGACGACAGGACTGTGTGTCATGCTGTAGTGTGCTCACTAAACTGCAATATGAGACCAGACTCATTAAATCAAACGTATACAATGCAACCAAAACATGACCCTTAGTTCAGATCCCGGTCTAGACTTATCTGTCTTAAGAGCCCCCTCCATTACTACCATTACTCCCTTACACCATTACTAGCAGAAATAAGCGTCATCATACAGTCCAAACTGAAGACCAGATGTGTTCATGGGATCGTCAGATTTGGCTGACTTCCAAACCTAAATGTAAGCCATCCAGGAAGAGGCCTAAAACTAACAGTCAGCATTGAGGTCTGTAATGTGAACGTAGCTTTAGAGAAAGGAAAGGGACTTTGCAGAGTCATCAGGCTCTCATAATGATGTTTTAACACTGATAGACTAATGTAGAGTCATCAGGGTCTCCTAATCTTTTTGGACCAGGACGCCAAACGCACTAAATGTTCCCCACCATTCTAATGACGCTCCCTGGAACTGGAGAGGGAGCGGATCAAATGAAGATAACACGTCTTAATTTCTTGGCTGGGCTGAAGGTACTGGAGCTGAGTGAACAGGATGAGATGAAACGGGCCGCTGTGAATATGCAGATGGATCAATCTCTCATACCCAGCGAGCAGATGGGAGGAGAACGTGACGGTCCTGCTTTGACCCATCCTGGGCTTGTCACTGAGGTTCTCAGCATCCAAACGTTGTCTTTATGTAACCGTGCGTCTATGATAATAATAAGCATATTTATACAGCATATTAAACAAACACAAGAGAATGAAACAGAAACTAACAGCTACAGAAAAACCCAGAACAGGGAAGAAAGTACAAAAGTAATGCACAAATGAGTCTGAGTTTGGGTACATTTGTAAATAATAAGAAAAACGCTTTTTATCACACAATAAAACAATATTAAATATATAAATTTTTAGTTATAAGTCTGAGGAAGGTATGTTTAAAAATATATATATAATGCAATACTGGAAAATGAGTCACCTTGTGTGTTTAAGGTTGTAGTAACTTCAGGCTCCTGCAGGTGGCACTGCATGAGGATGATGGGGCTATAACCACCTGTGGGGTGTGAGTGACAGGATCCATAGATTGAGAAGAGGTGCTACAGCGCAGTGAATGTCTCGTTCCATGTGTGGTAAACGGCTCCAGAGCAGATGTTAATGATTGGCTAAAAGGAGTGACTGTATGTGGGCGTGGCTAAAGACCATAGTGTGAAGGAAGTAGCTGAATCTACAGGTGTATGGAAGCGTAGGGTCAAACAGGTCTACCAGCAGTAGCTAAAATCCCAGTCTACAGGGAATTCTCATTGGAATTGTGCCAGGGAAGGCATCCACCAAATCTGGACCAACTGTACAATTCTCTGATGCAAGTGTTGCTGAACATTGATGTGGCCTACATCCAGAAACTTGTCCAGCCCATGCCAATCTCATTCTTCATTCGTCTTCATGCTTGTGGGGGTATTGCATGCTGATAGGCTCATTTCGCCTGAGCCTGAACTTAACCTGCTAGCTCAGGAGGCTTAACACACATACATAGAGGCTGCGGCTATACCGAAGTAAGGCAAGTCTGAATTTAGGTGGTTTATGTCATTGCTGGCTTGGCATGTCAGTGTCGATACGTTAAGGCTGTTTGCATGGGGCCGAAGCAGTGCAGTCCTGATGACCGAATGGAGCCTGGTAGACAACAATTCCCAGTGTGCTGTTGCCCTAAAACATGTGGGGACACCCAGGTTTCACACTGGTTTCCCTCCTGGTGAGAAATAAATGTGCTATTTGATTCTGAAACAGCAGCGTAACCTAACCTAGGGTTGTACTCTTTATAACAATGTGCCCCCTTGCCATTTTTAACTGCCCACTCGGTCACTTCATCCTGGCACTAGGCCTGACATAAAGGCCACACTGGCCACTGAATTGTGCCTCAACTTTGCCGCCATATTGGTCCGGGCAATTGAGGGTCATAACTCTTAGAGGTCTGGACTGGAAGAAAGATGCCTTAGTCGTCTGCAGCTACAAACGGTTGCACAGTCCAAAACAGATCTCGGGGTATTGCTTTTCCAACAGACTCGGCAGTTGAATTTGGCCACAATATGGTCACCATAACAGGATGTTGGGAGCTAAATAGTTGGCCATCAGAGTCTGTAAATAGCTAAGATCCCTTTCTGCCAGTGAGTCAAATATTAGTATTTAAAAATGCACTGCATAATCAGTGCTTTACAGTAAGGAGTTATGATCTGACCTGGTGCACAAGAAAAGCTGAAATAATGGCTCCACCTTAAATAGTGCCTAAGCTACATTCCTGCTTTGGTGTACTGTTAAAGTAAATACTGCATCATTTAGATAGATAGATAGATAGATAGATAGATAGATAGATAGATAGATAGATAGATAGATAGATAGATACTATAGATAGATACTTTAGATAGATACTATAGATAATTAGATACTTTAGATAGATACTTTAGATAGATACTATAGATAATTAGATACTTTAGATAGATACTTTAGATAGATACTATAGATAATTAGATACTATAGATAGATACTTTAGATAGATACTATAGATAGATAGATAGATACTTTAGATAGATACTATGGATAGATAGATACTTTAGATAGATACTATAGATAGATACTTTAGATAGATACTATAGATAGATAGATAGATACTTTAGATAGATACTTTAGATAGATACTTTAGATAAATACTATAGATAGATAGATAGATACTTTAGATAGATACTTTAGATAGATACTATAGATAGATACTTTAGATAGATACTTTATTGATCCGGAAGGAAATTTAGCAGCCAGTAGCGGTTACACAATACAGCACAGTAAAACAAATACAAAAAAACAGGGTTGTGCAGTATGAAGAACCTAAATGGGTAGATAGATACCGGCAGCAGTATTATTGACTGTGAGCTATAAACTATACATAGTACAGATCACTATGGATAAATATATAAACATCTCACCTCGCAAGGAGGCAAGAAATATATTCAAGAAATATAAATATAACTGTAGACTGTAGAAAAGAAATAGATGTGCAGGAATGTGCAAGGGACGCAGTTATCAGCAGATAATTCCTGAATTAACATAATAAACATGTATATATTGGTATTTAAGTAAAGTGGAGTGTCCACCCTTATGAAACGATAATATATGGCAATGTATTGGAAAATATAGAGCAATATATTAAATAATACAATGTCATATATGGGAAACAAGTGCATATATTTTGCATATATAGTTTTATATATGTGAGAATATATACATACTGTATATTGCCACATGTATGTATGAAAATATTCTCACATATATAAAACTATATATATTATCATATATGCAAACACATATGGAGAAATACATATGATGTCTATTACATATAAAATGAAATATATTACAATATATAAGTAAATATATATTATACTACCATACATACAATATATGAAAAGCGGCAATTCCTTATGTATTATACAATATATTGTAATATATTTATCACTATATAAATATATGCAAAATATATGTACTTTCCCATATATGACATTGTATTATTTAATATATTGCACTATATTTTCCAATACATTGCCATATATTATCGTTTCATAAGGGCAGGGGTTTAGATGTACAGTATAAACATTTAGGGTGGAAAGTTAAATTCCAAAATGTAAAAAAGTATTCCTGGATAGCATGAATACGGTGGACCACTGTTAAATGGTGAAGCTGGTACTCCACATGTGCTCCACTGGCGTTTTGCTTGGCGTTGTCTGGTGGTTTTATATCACCCATTACAACGACTACCCCTAACACCATGCCAAAGACTGCCATGGTGTCATGCAAGACTATCATGGAGTGACTCAGATTGGAAGTCTGTGTGGAGGCACCATGGTCAGCACCAAGATGAACGGTTGGTTGTCACACGTCACATGTCCAGAAGGTCTAGTGTTACTCCACCTTCACCTCTACCTCACAATCTGAAGCAGCTGTGTGAGGTAATTCAAGCTGCATGGGATGGATTATCATAGGACACCATTAGGGGTCCCGAAACCCGTTCAACTCCGTGCCGAGATGTCTGGCTATTCTTTTCATGATGAGTGTGTATATGCCTATAGTCCATATACTGTATGTGTGGATATGACAAAAGCCAATGTATTTACATTATAGTTACAGAAATGTCCAGGATACAGGACTGTAGCTCCGCCCACCCATGCAGTTATAAGGAGTTTTTCAGTCTGGACTGCTTTTTCAACCAGATGCAATATAGACAACACAGCCAATCGGAAGAAGGTCATTTGCATATATCAGTCTTAAAGGCAAAGTAACAAAAACAGCCTTTAGAAAAAATTGTGTTGTAACTGTCAAGAGTCAGTAAAACTGGAGAACGTGTGCCATACTCCCATTTACTTGTGTTTTATAGGAATGTCACTGAATTTGTGATGTCACAAAAGTCAGTGCACTTATTACATATATATTGAATATTACATATTCAAATATCCAGCCCACAGCACCGTAGCCCCACCCACTCATGCTAATTAGATGTATTTTAGAATCAGATGCAATACAAGCAGTGCAGCCAGTCAGAAAGGAGCTCATTTGCATGTCTTAAGGACAAAGTAGCTAAAGCAACCAAACAAGCAATGTTGGAAAGTGGCACGTCATGAACATGGCGTTCAGCACCATGATAACATCAAGTGAACCTTAACACGTAAAAGACAAACAGCCTCTTTGAGTTGCTTATTGAAGTGACTGTTGAATTACAGTGTCTTATAGATCACCAACACTAGAAACAGCCTCGTCACTTACTTGCCTCTCTTTTGGCCCAGACAGTAATGCTGTGTTTGAGGCATCACCGTGCAGCATATTCAGACTTCCTGACTTTTACAAAGGTGTCGGTCCATTAATGGATTTGAAATCAAATGAATTGTGTTTTCTCTTTTCAGACATGCATTAGCAAATCAGTGGGAGCTCGGAGCAAAACAGAGACATGACTTAGCAGCCGAGTCGCACAGGTCACTTTGCCCCTCGTAATGACACACTTATCTATTTTTAGAGACCTCCGCCGTTTGTCCCCCGGGGCCGTGCCGATTTTCCAGTTAGCACGAGTAGCCAAAGGGGTCAATGGTTTTCATTAAGTGCGAAAACACAATAATTACAATTCAAGTCTAAAATGGAGGGGGGAAAAAAAACAGACCAATCACCATGACGACGGCCCTGCAAGGGCATAATGTTCCACACTTTGTGCTTACAGGTCCCCCTGATGCTAACGGTGGGGTCTCCGGTAAATGACATCGACTGTAATGCTGGAACTAGATTCATTTAATGAAATATAAAGCATTGCTGCTGCTCTTTTGTACAGTACAGTAGACATAGATGGAAGTGTGGAGAAGGGAAAACTCATGGGACAGTACCAGGTCAAGCCCATGGGGATATATTTGTACACACACACACACACACCTACACACACACACACACACACCTACACACACACACACAGTATATATACTCATTGTCAAAAGTTGGGAGTGCGGTGCTGTTGGGAAGGAAGATAAAGGTGACCAGGAACAATAACTGATGATCAGTTTACACTGATATGGGTAATATTTATTGAGCTACACATACAGAAGTCTGTCTCCTAGTATGGCGTACGGTAGCCATGTTTGCTAATCCAGCATTCCAGACGTCTCAGCATGGAGTTATAGAGGTTCCTAATGGTGTCCTGTGATAATCCATCCCATGCAGCTGGAATATCCTCACCCAGTTCCTGCAGATGGTGTGGTAGGGGTGGAGGTGGAGTGACACCAAGCTTTCTGGACATGTGACAACAAACCGTTCATCTTGGCGCTGACCACGGTGCCTCCACACACGGATTAGTTGGTCGTCTGCACCAAGACAAAAGTGGGACTTGTCTCTGAAGATGACCCGCTGCCATTCTGAGTTACTCCATGACAGTCCACACCATTGCAGTCTTTGGTGACGTTAAGGGTGGTGTTAAGGGCAGTCGCTGTAAGTAGTCCTGCATCGTGCAACCATCTGTCAATGATGCTGCGCTACAGGGTGACTCATGGAAGGCATCACTGCCAGCTAAATGTCCGAAATCGAAGCTATTGAGTCAGAAACAACTTTTACTGGTCACCTTTACTGGGACTTTCTGTTTGGGTTTCCTCAAGGTGCTCCTTCCACTGTCCAAAGAGATGCAACCAGGTGAATTGGAGACGCTAAACTGCCCCCTAGGTGTGAGTGCCTGTGTCTGCCCTAAGATGGACGGGTGGCCTGTCCAGGGTATGTCCTGCTGTCTGCCCAGTGACCGCTGGGACAGGCTCCGGCACTCCCAGCGGCCCAGAGGAATAAAGCAGTAAGATGAGTGAGTGGGAGAGGGTGAATGGAGTTTCAACCATCACTCTGCTCTTTAGCAATGGAGCAAAGCCAGCTCAGACAGTCATGTAAGACCATGCAAGTTGTAACGCTATCTTATCAGCCCTGGGGAGGGGCTGTGGTGCTACTCACTCTGGTAAACATCAGTCCACAAAAAATATCCAATGAAAATGTCCAATATAAATTCATGAAAATCGAGTTTTTACTGGCTATTGACTTTTTAAAAGTTTTGCCATGATGCTTTGCCACGCTCACTGCCCCACTTGAGCCCCATCATTACTATGCTTGAGCTATGTCAATGCAAAGTGACTACATTTCCTTGGGAAAACTAAGACTTTCGCCATTACACTGTGACCCCTGCCTCCGGTCATGGCTCACTGGCCCTCTTCTACACTGCTAGCTTCACTAACTCAGCTAAGCCAAAACGCTATTGGCTACGCCTGACAGCCTGCCCTACATGAGCCTCTTCATGTGCACTCAGGCTAGGTCAGTGCCCAGCGGCTACATTTCACTGGAAGGCGGAGGGCATTACACAGACATTTGCCACTACCCTGTGAGCCTCAGAGCCCATGACGGCCTGCTACAGCTCTAAGATGTCGGTCAGCCGGCCTGCTCTAGCCCATTTGGGCTGTTTCAGCTAGGTCACTAGGTCCATAGTTGCACCCAGAAAGAATCAAGCGACAGGAATGAAACTTGGTGGGTAGCTTTGACATTGTGAGACATGCCAATGATTCATGTTTCATGCTCGGCTGCACATGCGATCTAGGCAACGATGGGCCTTTTTGCTGTCCCTAACTGACCAAACAGCCAAAATGGCGGATTTTCAGTGAGCATTGATGTCCTCCATGAGTCATCCTGTTAGCATTAGCACCGTTGGCAGACGGCTGAACGATGCAAGACCACATGCTCACATGTGGTTGTGATGACTGCCCTGAACACCACGCCAATGTCGACAAAGACTGCAATGATGTCGTGTCATGGAGTGACTCAGAATGTCACTGAGTCCAGCTTTTGTCTTGGAGGAGACGACCAATGAACCTGTGTGTGGAAGCACCATGGTCAGCACCAAGATGAACAATTTGTTGACTCATGTTACACCTCCAGAAGGCCTGGTGTCACTCCATCTCCACCCCTACCACACCATCTGCAGGAACTATGTGAGAGTATTTAAGCTGTATGGGATGGATTATCACAGGACACCGTTAGGAACCTCTACAACTCCACGCCAAGACGTCTGGCATGTTACGTTAGCATACATAGCGGGCAGACGCCATACTGAGACACTACTTCTGTATGTGTAGCTCAGTCTAAATGTATCATCATGTATTTGTATTGTTCCTGGTAGCCTTTATCTTCCTTCCCAACAGCACTGCAATCCCACACCTCCTTTTGGAAGTCATGGAAGGTCTGTGGTTAATCTTCTGTGATCCTCTGTGCACCAGCTTAAACAAATAGTCATTTGATCAGTTATCTGATCTCTGCTACTCTGGACATTCAGAATAAACAAACAGAGTTTAGGTCCTCTAAGAAACAAGATCTTGGGGTAGCATGCCCCCAGGCCCTCTTAGTAAAGACTCCCCCTGCAATACAGAAATCTCACCCCTGGATCTAACCTTGAGATATGTAGATTAGTAACACCAAAACCATAAATAAGTGATACACATGATTCATAGATGTGCGATCTGAAAACCAGGGTTTCAGTTTCAGGCTCCATCATAGCAGCATATACGGCACACCAGCAGCTGGGCTTTATATAAGCTTATGCAGGCACATGGTGGATGAATCAAAAGGATTAGTGTACAAACAATAAGGAAACCAAGTAGAAACATGTTACAGCAACGACATTACAAAACCCACACCAGATAAAAAGACGCGGCTAGAACGTCGTGTATATTTACTCTTTCGGACATGCACATGTCTCCTCAGCAACGGACGCCATGTCGATAAATAAACGCTCCACATGCAATCTGTTTGCGCATGTTCCAAAACATGAGCACAAATAGGCTACTTTCAGTTGGTCAGGAATCTCTTGCCCAGTCCTTGTGGTCAGCTTGTTAATTCTCCCTGTTTGTGTACTTTTTGTAATCCAGCACATTCCCGGAGCATGACCTGCCCACAAAAACAAACGTAAGCCAGGGAAAATCCAGACGGTAAACCGACTCCCAGCATGATCCGTCCATGCGCTTTATTTTTTGTCTCCACCACCACAATAAGAAGAGAGGGTTTGTTGTAGCTCAGGACTGGAGTCAGTAATAATGGGATTGCATGTCTGCCATGTTCTAGAAAGCAGCAGCCTTTGTTCTGTTCACAGCCACACAAAACGCTCAGTTAACTCCTACAGTGTCTGATCCACTGTTCAGTGTTAACTCCTACAGTGTCTGATCCACTGTTCAGTGTTAACTCCTACAGTGTCTGATTCAGTGTTAACTCCTACAGTGTCTGATCCACTGTTCAGTGTTAACTCCTACAGTGTCTGATCCACTGTTCAGTGTTAACTCCTACAGTGTCTGATTCACTGTTCAGTGTTAACTCCTACAGTGTTGGATTCACGGTACAGTGTTGAGTTAAATGCTACAGTGTTAGATTTAACTCTTACATTGTTGGATTCACGGTACAGTGTTGAGTTAAATGCTACAGTGTTGGATTTAACTCTTACAGGTTAGATTTTTCTTTACAGTGTTAAGTTAAATGCAACAGTGTTGAATTTAACTCTTACAGTGTTAGATTTACTTTACAGTGTTAAGTGCAACAGTGTTGGATTTAACTCTTACAGTGTTAACTGTTACAGTGTTGGATTCACTTTAAGGTGTTGGATTTAACTCTTACATTGTTGGATTCATTTTACTGTGTTGGGTTTAACCCTTACAGTGTTGGATCCCCTTTACTGTATTGGATTCACTTTACAGTGTTGGGTTTAACCCTTACAGTGTTGGATCCACTTTACAGTGTTGGATTTAACCCTTACAGTGTTGGTTCCATTTTACTGCACTGGATTCACTTTACAGTGTTGGATCCCCTTTACTGTATTGGATTCACTTTACAGTGTTGGGTTTAACCCTTACAGTGTTGGATCCCCTTTACTGTATTGGATTCACTTTACAGTGTTGGGTTTAACCCTTACAGTGTTGTATACACTTTACTGTATTGGATTCACTTTACAGTGTTGGGTTTAACCCTTACAGTGTTGTATCCACTTTACTGTATTGGATTCACTTTACAGTGTTGGGTTTAACCCTTACAGTGTTGGATCCACTTTACTGTATTGGATTTACTTTACAGTGTTGGGTTTATCCCTTACAGTGTTGGATCCCCTTTACTGTATTGGATTCATTTTACTGTGTTGGGTTTAACCCTTACAGTGTTGGATCCACTTTACTGTATTGGATTCACTTTACAGTGTTGGGTTTAACCCTTACAGTGTTGTATCCACTTTACTGTATTGGATTCACTTTACAGTGTTGGGTTTAACCCTTACAGTGTTGGATCCACTTTACTGTATTGGATTCACCTTACAGTGTTGAGTTTAACCCTTACAGTGTTGGATCCACTTTAGTGTTGGATTTAACCCTTACAGTGTTGGATCCCATTTACTGCATTGGATTCACTTTACAGTGTTGGATTCACTTTACTGTATTGGATTCACTTTACAGTGTTGGGTTTAACCCTTACAGTGTTGGGTCCACTTTACTGTATTAGATTCACTTTACAGTGTTGGGTTTAACCCTTACAGTGCTGGATCCACTTTACTGTACTGGATTCACTTTACAGTGTTGGGTTTAACCCTTACAGTGTTAGATTCACTTTACAGTGTTGGATTTAACCCTTACAGTGTTAGATTCACTTTACAGTGCTGACTGAACTCTTACAGCACCGGCTTCATTTTAGAGTGCTGATTTAACTCTTACAGGTTTGGATTCACTTTACAGTCTATTACAATGTTGGGTTCACACAGTGGTTAACTTACAGTGGTGGAATTAACTTAGTGTTGATTTACTCTGACAGTGCTTGTCTCACTTTACAGTGTTGATTTAACTCTTACAGTATTGGGTTTATTTTTAAATTTTTTGGGTTCACACTTTTTAACATGTTCCTTGTTGTGCTCCTAGTCGACAAAAAAATCTTTTTTTAATAGTGTGGGATTTAAGTTTTCAGCGTTAACTCACACACTGTTGAGTAAACAGCACTGTGGTAAGTGCACTGTGAATCTGCATAAACTGGACAAATGAGCATGGTGATTCCACCCTGGTGGGAGTAGCAATGAGAGTGCAATTATGATTACAGTATTTTCTTTCTCAGTCCAGCAAAGACGTGAATAGAGGCTGTTTGCATAATAGCCCACTTTGGAAGTGATTATTGCAGTTTTGCATAAGAGTGTTTGTCCTTGGTGGTTTTACTGCAGCATTCTGGAAGTGTTTCATCCTTCCGAACCATCGACAGTTCATCAAAACCGTTCGCACCTCAAAATAGACAAATATTTCCAAAGCACCGCCGGCTCTTTTACACTGAACAAGGTATTAGACTTGAATGGATACTGTACGACTGCTGCTGCCGGAGCTGAATGTCATCTGCTTGTGCTTGAAACGTTCAAAACGTCTTGACCAAAGGAGTGAAAATGCTCTTTGGTAAGGCCAGGAAGGCCAAGTCAAGTCAAGATTTATTTCTACGTGCTTTTTACAACAGATGTTCTCACAATGCAGCGTTACAAAGAATCAGGTGTGCAAGCCATGGGCGACAGAGGCAAGGAGTAACTCCTTCAGTTCAAAAGGAAGAAACCTCGAGAGGAACCAAGACTCAAAATGGGGAACCCATCGCCCTAGGGTCAACACCAGATAACAAGACAAGCACAGGAAAGGAGCATTCAGTGTTTAAAAGGTAGAGAAAGAAATGTCTGATTTCTCTGTAATTAAATAGCTGGGTCATCGTAAGGGTCAGCAGGACGTAGGCCAAGCTTCCACAGTGCAGGAGAGCCAGGAGGTCCGTGGTGGAATAAATCATCCACTGCTGCACAAATTTAATTAGCCTAACAGTGGCCATTGTTGACTTCGGAGTGCATGGACGGACGGCATGCGCAAGAGGACTTGAGCAACACAGCACAGTTGTAAAGGGACGCTGAATAGCAGAGTGCTTTTCAGCACATTCCTGCTCAGTGTGGCGTCCCAGCAGTGGATGGAGGAGGAGGTGGTGGAGGAGGAGGAGGAGGAGGATTGAATGTTACTTATTAAAGCGAGACAGGAAATCACCTTTGCTTGGCAGCTAGTGACTAAGCAGCACTGGTCAGGAATTTGTGGCCAAAGGCTACATGTGATACATGACTCTTGGAGAAAGGGGTGGGGTGGGACTTGTACAACACAATAAAGATGTTTCATGTTCAGGGGTCTGTTCTCCAGGAGTTGTGTACTTTTCCTGCCTCGTTCAAATAAGCAGGGTTCTGTCTAAAAGTGCAGAATGGTTTTGTTGTTATGCCTCTCGGTGAGGGATGACGGTGTCAGCAGGGAAGTGTTGCAGGAGTGGGAGGCATTTACTAACAACATCACCGCAGTGTAGTTTCTAACTGCAGCTGCATCAAAACCAGCCATGTCCAAATGGAGACGTGTGCATATTTAGCCTGTAGTTTTTCAGATCGGGATGTTGACTGCTCTCCATAACTGACAGTGCGGCTTTCTGCTCCAGGCGCTGAAGCCGTGACGTACAGGTGTCTATGAGCTTGTCCGTGTTTAGCCATCAGTATGTCATACAGTGTCAGAAATCATAGAAACATGACTTATCTGTGACTTCCTAACGTCTCCCAACAGTTTAAGGTACGCATATAGGGCCAGTTGGGGGCTGGGGGTTAGGGAACCAGCCTGGAGGGTTGCCAGTTTGATTCCCGGAACTGGCACTAAGGACTGCCCCACTATGATGTGGGCTGGAGGTTAGGGCTCCAGTTTGGAAACCAGCTCTGGGCAAGTGTGCTCACAGCCCCCAAGTGTGTGTGTGTGTACACAGATGTTCCACTTCACAGATGGGTTAAATCAGAAGACGAATTCCCCTGTATGCAAACACACATAGCACAAATGGCTCAAAACCATTGATTGGCCTCAGCTAGAACACTCACAAGGACATTTTGCACATCATACTATTAATAATACACCATTGAAAAATATGAATAGTAATAATAAGAATCTGGTTTCACTGTATTCACAGCCCTGATTAATGAAGTACAGATGCTCCATACCGGGGCAGTCATGGGCAGGACCAGGGCACATTGTAGGCTGAACTTGAGGGAACCAGCCGATTCAATCCCCTGAACCCGGCAAGTGTGCTCAGGTGTGTATGGTTGGTGTGGTGCAACAGATAACACCATAGCCTGCAATCAGTAAGCTTCTTTGGGAGCCAGGACATAGAAGAGTCTGGATGCTTGTCCTGCATGCGTTTTGAGGGATGGTGGGTCAAGATGAGCTGTACGTGAAGCTCAAATGGTTTGAGGTACAGACCAACTCTTAACCACCAGCCATATGGTAGGAAGGGCAGCTGCTGGAAGCCAGTATCATTGGCACAGTATGGAAACTCAGTGTTTTACGTTTTACCATGTTTTTGAATCATCAGATTCCTTTTCAGTTTTTTTCATTCCACCTTAAATAGAATAACTGCTGGATCATTTAAGGTGGAACAGGAACATTTAAACAAGGAGCTGGCAAACAAGAAGCTGGTTTCAGCCTTGTGGTTTTAATGCTGGTAGCATTTTTGGTCATAAGATATTAATATATCCTACCTGCATGGAGCTCCTGACACAGCTGGTGATACAGTGCCACCAAATTCAAGCTGCCACTTCAACGTAAAAGCACGAAACATAAAGTCGATGGTCCATTCTGGGCTACTGTAGATCCGTTACGGCTCTACATGGCAAGCTCTACTGGAAGATGTCTCGGTCCTATGTAGACATATAGGGTTCGCTCCAAGCTAAACAAAAACCCAAAGATCCCTGCTTAGAGCTCATTGTATACCCATGGAAACATGGCAACACTGCAAAGATCAAAACGTCTGAATGGGAAAAAAGATGAGGGAAAAAATGTAAATGTCTAAATTAAAATATAACGATTATGATGGAGCTCGCCCATTAAGAGCCTGTAGAACTCGTAGTCGGTGTAGACCTTAACGGGAAGCCAATGTAAACTGATCAGAGTAATATACTCCAATTGTCCCACTGGTATCACTTTACAGGAACGAGTTCAGTAACACTCCATTACAATGAGATAATCACTATGAAACATCCATTACATACATGCATTAATCCATAATAAGCATGCAATGTAATGCAAACAGAGTCAGTGATGTGTAGTGTAGACTTAATGATGTGCTCATTAATAAATTACCATCTGAATAAACAGCCTATGATACAAAGCACACTGGAAGTCTGAAGAGAAATCCCAATTCCATTTATTATTCATTATTTCAACATTAATGTTTAAAATGACCACCTTATGAAATATTAGTGGTTTGGTGAAACTCATGCACAGGTTCATACAACGGATAGGAAATAGAGAATTTTCTATCAGTCCTGAATACTCTTTATTACTAATATTAATACAGAAATGAGGAATTCAATATAGATATGTATAATACTGTTTGTTTATCATCATAGAAATACTTTATATAGACATAGGTCCCGTGAAGTGTTACACTTTCTTTTCATGGTAAGCATATGAGCTACTGCCTGTTTAGTGATACAGCAGAGCAACCAGCCCAGTACCCATATTAGGATCTCCAGGTCACAGCATTTTTCCATATTGAAAACATGAATGGTATTTTTGTCTGGATTCTTTGAATTCTGAAGTCAATAAGTATAAATAATGCTACATACATACATGACACAAGCAAGTAAACACTTCCACTTCTGCCTCGAGATCTTGGTATTATCATTCCACTTTAAATCGCAACCACACTTCTGACACCAATGTGGCATCAGCATAGAGTAAGAAGACGAGAAACGTAGATTTTTAAACAAACGGCTGGTGACCAGGTTGGCGTTACAATGCACCAAATACCCCCACAGCACAGCATAGCATAGCACAACAAACATGTCGCCCTAATGATGTCCATAACACTAATGTCTTCCGTGATTATTGTTGTACCGGGAGGTTGTAGCGGGGGAAGTTTTAGATGTACTGTGAGGAGTTGGGGTTGTACTGGAAGGATTTTTGGTTGTTCTGGGAGGAGTTTGGGCTGTAGTTGGAGGGGCTGTGGCTGTGTAGTTGGAGGGGCTGTGGCTGTTTTGGTTGTAATGACAGTGGTTTTGGTTATACTAATAGAGATTTTGATTGTACCGGGTGGAGTTTTGGTTGTACCGGGAAGTTTCGGGTTGTAGTCAGAGGGGTTATGGTTGTAGTGGGAGAGGTTAGGTTGTAGTGACAGTGGTTTTGGTTGTACTAATAGGGATTTTAATTGTACCAGGTGGAGTTTTGGTTGTACTGGAAGGAGTTTTGGTAGTAATAGGAGAAGTTGGGGTTGTAGTCGGAGGGGTTATGGTTGTACTGCAAAAAGTTTTGGTTGTAATGGCAGTGGTTTTGGTTGTACTCATAGGGATTTTGATTGTACTGGATAGAGTTTTGGTTGTATTGGCAGGGGTTTTGGTTGTACTCATAGGGATTTTGATTGTACTGGATAGAGTTTTGGTTGTATTGGCAGGGGTTTTGGTTGTACTCATAGGGATTTTGATTGTACTGGATAGAGTTTTGGTTGTATTGGCAGGGGTTTTGTTTGTATTGGGTAGAGTTTTATTTGTACTGGGAGGATTTGGGGTTGTTGTTGTATTAGGAGAGCTTCTGGCTGTAGTTGGAAGGGGTTGTGGATGTACTGGACGGGATTTTGGTGGTTCCCATAGGTCTTTTGGTTGTACCTGGATGGGTTTAGGTTGTAATGAAAGGTTTGTGCTTGTACAAGCATGAGTTATGTTGTCCTGTGAGGGGTTTTGGATGTGGAACGTGTCTTGGAGAGACAGATGCATTCAAGTGTGGCTCACTTTGTCAGACGACCTGCGGAAGTAATCCGATAGGCATCTGTTTTAAACGCCTTTAAAACCGCAGTCTGAAATGGCCTGGCCACATACAGATATAATCCTGATACCTATGAAGACTCCAGGTGTGCTCTTGTCTGTTTGGCAGCTATGAAGACAGTTTTAGCTTATGAGCATTCATATGGGAACAAGCGTTCCACTTTCACAATAATAACGAATCAATGCCAAAAAGCATGTCCTCAATAAACCAGCAACATAAATTCATGTGTATAATCGGACAGGTTCCTTGTGAAAGCAAGAAAAACTTATATTAATTCAAGTCAAGTATATTTTTTTTAAAGTTATTTCTCTATATAACTTTGGAACACATTGGAACAAGGTGTTGTTCTCCAGGCCCCTTGGTGTAGCACAGCACAATATACGAGACCACAGAGAGTGCAGCTACACGACTCTGTGAATTTCTACTTACCTCAGTTCAACCAAGACGTGCATGGCGTCTGAAGTTGGCCTCGTTTGATTTTCAGAGCTACGAGGCTAATGTAGCTAACAAGTAATGGCAGCTTATGTCCTACCATTTAGCATTGTGCAAACTGCATACATAAATCATCACACACTTGCCTCAAACTGCGTCATGATGTAATCTCAAACAGACTTGCTTATGCGCTTTCCCACACTGTATGAGGAAGGTATCTACAAAAATAGACAGAGCTTCTAATGCTCGTTAGCAACATTAGCCTGGTAGATCCTAAAGGGGCAAACTTGGATGATCGACTACACTTGAGGGAATAGAATAGAAGAATCAAATTTCTTTGTCTTTGTACCATGTACACTGAAAGTTAAATGCGATATACACCGTGCAAAACAGCAGTGATAGAAAAACTGAATCAAATTCAGGGTTTTAATAACTGGAACAGTTATATCAGTGTACAAACTCGTTCCTGAGATGACACCAGAGTGTAAAGTGGAGTTAGGAGTTGTTTAAGGCAGTACAGCTATAGGATAAAGGCTGTTACTGAGCCGGTTGGTCCGAGACCTCATGTTTCCGTACCGCCTGCCTGATGGTAGCAGTACAAACAGATGGTTTCTGGGGTGCGACGTGTCCTTCGTAATCCCCAGTGCTCTTTGGAGGCAGCTGGAACGGTGTAGGTCCTCCAGGGTTGGTAGAGAGCACCCCATGATTTTGTAGGCAGACCTGATGATCCTCTGCAGCCCCTTCCATTCTCTGCCACCGTGCAGATGGTTTCTGGGGTGCGACGTGTCCTTCGTAATCCTCTGTGCTCTTTGGAGGCAGCGGGAACGGTGTAGGTCCTCCAGGGTTGGTAGAGAGCACCCCATGATTTTGTCGGCAGACTTGATGATCCTCTGCAGCCCCTTTCGTTCTCTGCCACCGTGCAGCTAGAAAGCTACATACAGATGCTTTGGGTGAGGTCACTTCTATTATGCAACGATAGAGGGACACTAGAGATGATGCTATTCTTCCCGAGGACTCTCGGAAAGAGTCTCTGGTGTGCCTTCGTTATCAGTTCTGTGGTGTTCATGCCCCAGGTTAAGTCTGTGACACCCTCTCCACACAATACCTATTGACTGTTATTGGCTGAATGTCCGTTGCTACCTTTCTACAACCAGGGACCAACTTCTTTGTCTTTGCTGTGTTCAGAATGGAGAAAACGTGAAGGCTTCTTAAGGTAAAGCGATCGCCCTATAGACAGCAATGGAAGAACCCCACAAAGGCAGGAATACAGACTTCCATGTGTTTCCAAAAAAACATAATAAAAAATGCATTCGAAGTCTCGGAGTGCCTTCGTTCCTGAGTGCGGGCGACTGAACACGCAGGAGATGAGAAAAACATCCTTCAGCTCAGTGACTGCAATGGCCGCTGACCTGCTTGACTTTAGGCTAATTGAGCACCATAGGAATTGGGCTTTGACCTTGCTATATCTGGAGCAAAGTGAAGCCACAGCCGCTCTCGGAGGCGCTCTTTGTATGGAGTGCCTAGACAATAGCAGACCCAATCTCCAGAGAGCCCTGCCATGGCTGAGGAAGGCAGGGTAGCGCACGGCGATAGCAAAAACACACCAGCGCTTTTACATGCAATAAAAAAAAGTCACCGTGACGAAGACAAAGAGTTTCCGCAAAGCCGGAGGAGTATTGTTACAGTCTGTATGTGCATGCCTGTGTGCGCCATGTCTTGGTGCACCGACGAAAAAGAACAGTAGAGTGTCTGGCGGATGCTGCCCGGACAACCTCACCGAAGCAGGTGGAGTCAGCCTGTGTTTCTCTCCAGGTTAAAAGTGGCAAATTTGTTCCCACTGGAAAACATAAAAGAGGTTCTTCTTGTTGAGCTGCGAGAGAAGGGTCCATCCAAACCTGCACGAACACCAGGCAAGGACAAATACGATACAATGGCATCTTTTCCTCTTTCGAGGGCATGCTTCTTTGATACTGGGGGTCCGATAGCTAATTACAGCACCCCTCAAGGTCTGCTGGTCAACCATTTAATTACAGCCTGTGAAACAGTGCTACTCGAAGCAGAATGAATGCTAAGGCTTGGCAGTTTGCAGCCAGCAAATACCTTTGCGGCTTATGAACTGCATAACTGTTGCACTGTAGCGGTAACAGGAAACAGGCTGTGCTTTGTCCATTACATCTACATAGCTTGGCATCTACACCCCTTGGCAAAAACAATAAGACACCCAGATGGAATCGTCAGATTACTGGAAATCTCGCCATGCAGTTATGTCTCTGGTACATTTGTAATTGACTACAGGTGTGATCTGGTTACACGAGGGCATGCACACACAGCAAACAGGCTCCGGGTGCCCCAGGCAGACCACCAGTAGAGAGGATTGTTTGATCCACAGACAAGCATAAGCAGCTCCCGCGGTTTCCTCGTCCACCTTCCAGACACAGGTGGTACCTTCATTACACAGCCCTGTCTATGCCCAGACCGTTTCCAGGAGCTTAGCAGAAGGAAATTTGGTGTGGCTGCAACCATTGACAGCCAGCTACCAAACCTGGACTGCTAAACACGGGAACCGTATCGCCTTTAGCATCTAATCCGGATTCCTACTGGGATCCGACAACGTTGGGATCAGGTATGGAGGCCTCATGATGAGCGCTTCACACTCGCATGCTTCAATTACTTACAAGGGAGTTTGTGCTAACTCCACCCTCCTAGCGCTGCTAGTATTGCGTAACAGGAAGACCTAGCTAGTGGACTTGCATGGGCCTAAATTTGGGAATGGCCACTAGAATGTCTCCTCAGAGCATAAATGGCATAGCCTGATACGCCACTGGCTATTGCACACAAGGCTTTCATTCGTTCTTTTATTTGTTTGTCCTCTAAGAAGCTTATCCTTCTAGGTCATAGGGGTGGTGGGTGTTGGAGCCTATCCCAGCACTCTTTGGGCAGAAGGCAGGAAACACCCTCGACATGCCGCCAATCCAGGCTTACCATCCAATCAAGGCTTACAGTTCAGACTACAATACATAAACTATCAGTCAAAAGTTTGGACACACCCAATGGATGTTTGTGGTCATCTAAAAGACTCTACAAGTTTAACAGTTCCAACAAAACCATGTCACACAATTACTGACACCAAAGACCAAATTCTTTTATAAATATGAATCGGTGAGGCCAATCATTCTCTGAGTAGAGAGTTTTTGAGCCGTTTTGTGGCAGCTGTGATTTTCACACAGATGAATTTGTGTTCCACATTTAACCCATCCGTGAAGTGAAACGCCCACATACACAAACAAGGGGGCAGTGAACACACTTGCTGGGAGCAGTGGGCAGCCCTGTCCATGGCGCCCGGGGAGCAGTTGGGGTTTAGGTGCCTTGCTCAAGGGCACCTCAGTTGTTACTGTAGGTTCAGGGAATCAAACCGGCAACCCTCCGGCCACAAGGCTGGTTCCCTAACCTCCAGCCCACGACAGCCATTTAACAAGATGAAATTCACGCTGACCTTTTTAAATCAGCCACTGGGTATAAACAAATAACTACACAACTAAAGATGCCCATATCCACCAAGTCCAATAGTAAAGACGTTTCAAAGAACTGGACATGCCTGGACGAGGACACAAGTCAGTTTAGAGTTGGGATGATGATTGTTAAGTCAATGAAAAAGCTTGTAGTTGAAGACTTGCAGACAGAGGCAGCGTTTTAGAGGCAGAGGCAGCAATAAACGATTCAGAAGTCGTACCAGAAGAAGGATTGTTCATTAAGCCCCCATGTGGAAGCCTGGGGTTCCCTGTAGGCTGGAGCCGGCCTCCATAGTCAGACAAGACCAAATCGAATCCCATCCCCACTGCTACCCATAGTAGATGATCTCTGATGGATGTATTTCCCTCCAGTGCCCTGGGATTGTGGCATCACGGAGTCCATGAACTGTCTGCCGAAGGAGGTCTGCCTTTACCAAAAGGGTAAAAGTGGGTCATGGTTGGCTCACAGAACAGGACAGCGATCCAAAGAACATACCTGTAGGTCCACACAAAAATGGTTCTGGCATGGCTGTCCCTGACCAATGACCTAAACCTTTGGAGTGAGCTGAAGAGGGCAGTCCAAAATAGAAGACCAAGGTCCCTGGGAGATCCAAAGGGATCTGGAGGAGGGGTCTCCAGTCTTATCAAGAACTATAGCAGAAAGAAGCTGACCAAAGTACCAAATGTAGGTATTCTCCTGAGAACACTCCTCCAGATCAGTCTAGATCTTCCAGGTCCTTGGTATTTGTATAAGTCTGCTCCATTACAAAAACCGCTCTTCTGCTCGGTTTACAATTTAATGAGCAACTGTGGGTAACAGCCATTTCCTGTGGGGTTAATAATGTTTCCTCTCATCTTAAATAATATTACTTCCAAAGCCTGATACCCATCACCAGCAGAGTGTTTGTGATCTTAGGCGTGCACTGACCTCTAGTGTCCTCTCATTGTTTTCGCTGTGGGTTCAGCCGTCTGCCCGCTACCCACATCCACTATTCTGGAAAGCAGCAAAATGTCCATATAAGGAAAGGCTGGTGGAGATGTAAGCCCGCTCAAAAGAGCAGTGGGAGATGGGCTGCATAGTTGTTGTAGCAGAGCTGTCTTGCTGTTTGATTTGTAAGAGAGCTCTGCCAGTCTTGTGGGTGCAGTTAAGACAGATTCACTCTCTAGGCTGTAATCACTTAATGGACTTCTTTAATGAGGCTGTAGTTCATGTGTTAACATGGAACTGGACACTGGCAAACCATATGCAGACGTGGCATGTGAGGATGTGGTATATACAGTAAAATGAATTAACTGAAGCGAGAGAACAATCTGACTGGAATGGGAGGAAACAGGAATCAATGCCTTACTTCTGATAGTAGGGGTCCCAATACATCAAATCAACATTCTTCTCTCGATAAACGACAGTGGGAACCATCTGTGTAAGGTTTGGACCCTCAGAAAATAACAATGGATACTGTATGCTATATCTGAATAATATAAATCAGATCTTTTTATAAAAATAAGAAATATTAAAAAGCTTTCATAACAAATAGTTTTTTATAGAAACCATAAAAATAAGAGTGCAATTATTATTACTCTTACTATTTGCTTGTAAATGGCTCATCATTATTAAAAGGGACTTTTCTGTGCAATTGATGGTCACCAAGAGGACCCACACCCTACGTCCAATTCAGCTACTTTAAGGTGCACACAAAGCTAGCTTGTCTAATCTCCATAAAGCACTGCCAAGAGTTTGGCCAACCCTGAGTCTGAGGTCACCATGCTCAATGACAAGCACCAGCTAAAAGGCCCTCTGATAAATTTCCAATGCTGGTCTATGCTGGTTTATAGTGGTCTGGTGCTGGGTTAGCCCAGCATGGTCCTACTGGTCGCCCAGCAATACCAGCACAACATATCACTGGAAAAACAAGTATCTCAAAAACGGCAAAACCTTGATTTTAATGTAGGTCAATGGAACCAGAATTTTTTTCCAAGCCATTTTAGGCCATTTCCGTTGGTCCATTCAACATGACATGATGGATATGGAGGTACATATGACACGTGTCATTGCTGCTGATCAGCAGCCAGCATGTGCTGGTGTTACTAATGACCAAACTGACCAACTGCAGAACTCTGGAATGACCATGCAGTGTTTTTAGGATGGTCTAGAACGGATCAGTTCCTGACCACACTCATGCTCTTATGGCTGGATGCATTCAAATTCTGAAAACAATGTTCCAATACCACAACTGTAAAGCCTTCCCAGAGAGGTAGAGGCTGTTACTGAATTAGTTAGGCTGGGACAAATGCCCCCCATGGACACCTATGGACATACAGTCATTTTCCAGGCTGTGGAAGGTGTGTTAAAGCCCATGAAGAAATCCCTGTGTGAATTGTTGACACGGCTATGAATTTACAACTGCAGTGACACTTGCGCCCCCTCTATACCCGTAACAAGACATCAGTGCTGAAGTGTTTTTCCCCCCACGTTTAGCCGCTGGAAACTTTCCACGGGCACTCTGACAGGTCGCCGAGGTCGCTATGCCCTTGCCCGCGTCTCCGAATGATCTCAGCGTTCCGTGTTCAGAGCGCTCCAGTTTTGAAGGACTGGCTCTGATTGATGGGTGCCGAGACAGGTCCCTGAGCAGCCGTGAAATAATTGAGATAACGGCACAATGAGCTGATAGCGCGGAGCTGCCGCAGTGAAGAGTCTGATAAGATTTGCATAGCGCGAGGGGGAACGGGCCGCTAAAGCAGCACCCATAAATCACAGGCTTTAGTAAGTCAATCTGAATAGCTGCTATCTGCATGAAAATTATCCCCAATTGCAAAATCGTCTGTGGTTTGTTTTATAGCGTGTCAGGACTGAATTAGCTTTGACTTGAGAGAAATCTCTCTCTCAGCATCAGTTCTGTCTTCAGGGTGAAAGAGTGGAAATGCATTCGCTCGTCAGATAACCATTAAGGCTTGTGGTGTACTGGTGCTACTGTTAGTGGTTGCTGTGGCTCAGCGGATAACACAAGCTACCATCTCATGTCAGAGATGGTGTTCCGATTCCCGGTCTGGCTGACTATGCGGTGCTACACCAATGAGAGTCCTTTGGCAAGACTCCTGACACTACACTGGCCTACCTGTAATATGATTAACCTATGAAGTTGCTCTGGATGACAGTGTCAGCTAAATGGTCACAGTGCATCCATTGTTTTCCCATATCCATGTCACATCCTATAACCTATGGATTCCAGTCACCACCACCTCCAAAACAAACCCAGTTTAGCATGCTGTGTGTGTGGAAAACCCATTTTTGTCATTGTCCTGTTGGTTCTGATTCCTGTATACCATATGAATAGCGTGTTTGGAGAAGGTTCAGAAGGTTCTGTTTGGGCCTTCTTAAAGCAGCATTATGCAACTGAATTGATATTTGGCACTTGTGATCCCCCACAGTCTGCTTGCTCACTCACTCAGTAAAGGTCGGGGCTGTGCCGCCTGCAGCCAGCAGAGGGCGGCAGCAGCAGCGCCCTTCTGTGGGAACTACAGCCCGGAACTCCAAACCCCAGAATGCCCCGGGCTGATTAGGCCAACAAGCTGCACCTGAGGCGTCGGCCATATAAGCCCGCATCACACAAACAACACTGCTATACCTTTGTAGAGGGGTAGCCGGTACGGTACAGCTAGAGGGAAGAAGAAAAGAGAAAAAGGCAAAAGAAAGGAGGAAAGGAAAAGAGAAGAGCAGCAAATGCTTAAGAATATTTAAATAACTGCTCAGAGTAGACAGCGTGTCACTCTGCACACAGTGAACAACAATTCCCCTTTCTGTTAAACCCTCCCCTGTTTAGTTCTGTTCTTATGCAAGCTTTTCCTTTCGTACGCTGCCCTGGCGTTTCCTTTGTTTGTTTTTTCCTTCTGTTTCTCTCTCTCCCTCACAAAACCCCATCCTGACTGGCCTCACGTGTGCTAGCGCAGTGGTAACACGTAGGGTTACCAGTCCAAAGGTCTGGTATTCGATCTCCGCCTAAACCTTCACAGTTCACCAAAAGAGTTCACTTCTCACATACATAGTCTCAGGTGCATCCACATCCAGGAAGTCCGTTTGCTTACAGTATAAACCTTTACAGATTCCTCCCCTGTGTTTGGGTCCAAACCCAACCGCACCGTGACACACTCATTCACTCATCTTCTAAGATGCTTTATCCCTCTGGATCATGGGCGGAGTTGGGTGATGGTGCCAGGGCCTAATCCAGTGCTCATTGGGTGGAAGGCAGCCTGGACAGGTCAGCAGTCCATCACAGACATACACACTTATATCTATGGGGGCAATTAAGCATCTCCAGTCCACCTGACCGCATGTGTTCGGGCGGTGGGAGGAAACCCATGCAGGAACGGACAGAGCATGCAAGCACCATACAGATAGAACCGAGGACGCCTCAGCCGGGAATCAAACCCAGGCCGTTCTTGCTGTGAAGCAACAGCGCTAGCCCATGCTGTCCTTTGTAGAGACAGATCCATACATCTGAAGATCCTTTAAAGCTTCTTCATCCATCCTGTGCTGTATTTCCTGACATACACTTGGGCTTCAGAAGGCGAAACTGGACAGCTGGTAACGGTTGACGATGGGTTGCCAGCGGCTGAATGTGACCTCATTCACTGTTAAGACAATACAGCTGGAGTAATTATGATGTTGAAAGAACTGGTTCTTGGGCTGAATTATTTGTAAACAAGCACTGAATACTGAGTTGTATCTGATGTGGTTTCGTGGAGTCAGCTCGGAGCATTATACACATCTCTGGCAAAACCAAACGGGACAGTGTCCCAGAAGCATTCAGTTTGAATGCCTGGGAACAACCATGACAAACGATGGGCTAAATGTGGATGGAAACATAGACTTATTAGGATGGGAACATGTAAGCTGGAGCTTCTAAACCAATCCAAAACCTTGTGAAGGCAGAGCTCAAAGCGGGCGGTGAAGATGCGCTCATCAACATTGTACAGCAGAAAACAACAATGGTGCCAATAACAGTTACTCCTTATAAAGGACCAGCAGCTCAGTTAGCTAATAACAGTATCTGCTAGCTAGCTTGTTTTGCTTGTGGTACTGATATGACAGATGAACTATTAAAAAATGCTCACTCGCCAACAATATTGTTTGTGCTATTGGCTCACGTCCTTGTCAAAAGGCATGCCTTGCATTTCATTGGTTAAACAAGGTCATGTGACATCGTGACTCACCTAGGTTAGCCCTCTAAATGCTAGTCAATTAGTAAACTTACATCTGACTCACAAATGTCATCCACTCCATCCAATTAGGTGAGTAAAGCATCACTTATGGGTTATATAAGTTAGGTTATGATTTGAATTCTGAATTTCGGGGGCAGGTTTGGCATAGTCTTCTTATTTGTAGCGGGTTTCCTAACAATCCAGCACCAACAGCTGAACTAAGTAATTCCAAGATGTGAGCTCTTGTTACGGGATCACGTGTGACCCGATGAGACAAAGGCTACTACTGCAAAGCTATCATGACCCACTGAAGCAAAACCAGACCTTCCAAACACTGTCATTGTCATCATCTTTTGCATTGTGTCATATGATGTAGTTAATAAAGCTTCCATAATAAAGCAGTATTAATGCAGATGTGTTCATGCTGTAAGTAGTTTTGCTCATCATTACCCCCAATAATAATGACAATTCCCTTTACCACATATATGCATGTTAGCATCATGCTAAAACTGCCACGCATTCGTTTTCCCAGTAGTTTACTTAAGCAAGGTCTATGCCCCCCACACACAGAAGTGCATTCCTAGCTAGGTGATTAACACAGAAGAAAGTTTGTTGTGACTTGATATGATGGCCTATACACTGGAACTGTTGATTTTAGAGGAATTTGTAAATAAATAAAATGCATTAAAAGTATTAAACTTGTATTAAAACGCTACAGTGAGAAAATAAACCGTTTAAAGCTAAGGAATGTTCAGTCATGTTGGTGAAAGTGCAGTCATGTTGATGGCTAGTAAACTAACGTAAAAGCTCTAATTGGTCATTTAGTGCAGCATTTAGTGCTGAAAGTCCAGCAGTAAGCTTCATCCTGCATGCTGAAAAGGCAGAATCACACCAGAGTCTGTGATGACAGTGCTCCATTCTTTCATTTGGTTTCCAAACATAAAAGCTCTCTTTGGCTGCGTGGATTGCTGCTCTAAATTGATCCACTGAGCCAAGAATGCAATCGGGGGGATTTAGTGATCCTGGGGCTCTAGGCGAAGACAGAAATGGGGCCCCCTGGATTCACATTTTAAATTAGTTGAGGCTCTGGCCTCCCGAGTGGCTTTTCTGTTTACACTAACATTATGTATCTATGTACGTATGTATGTATGTATGTATGTGTATGGATAAATGGATGGACGGATGGATGGATGGATGGATGGATGGACAGACAGGAAGAATGGATGGATGGAAGAATGGATGGATGCATAGATCGATGGAATGATAGATGGATGAGGGATGGATGCATAGACGGATGGACAGACAGACGGATGAATGAGGGATGGATGCATAGACGGATAGATAGATAAATGGATGGATGGATGAATAGTTGGATAGATGCAAAGATCGATGGAATGATAGATGGATAGATTGACAGATGGATGGATAGACGGATGGACAGACAGGCAGATGAATGAGGGATGGACGGATAGACGGTTGGACAGACAGACGGATGAATGAGGGATGGATGCACAGAAGGATGGATAGTTGGATAGATGCAAAGATGGATGGATGGACAGATGGATGGACATATGAATGGATAGACAGATAGACGGATGAATGAGGGATGGATGCATAGACGGATAGATTGATAGACAGATGGATTGATGGACAGATGGACGAATGAATGAGGGATGGATGCATAGATGGATAGATAGATGGACAGATGGATGGATGGATGGATAGACCTGTAGATAGATGGATGTATTAAAATAATCTGAAGGACTTAAAACAGAAGAGATTGAATGAAGGACAATACCTTTTCACTGCACTGTGCTGTAAAGCATGACAGTATGAGAGACGTAATTAGCACCTGCCTCAACACTGGGGATACATTAACACTACACTAACATGCATGCTAGCGTACGGACAGTCTGCGTGTGCAGCTCTCTGCTCTGAGAGAAAACCAAAGTTAACTTTCTGAATACAGTGACATATTTCCCTCCCTCCTGCTCCGCGTCCTAACAGCATGCGGCGAGAGCACGCGGCAACACCACAACCAAAATGGCCACATTATAACTAATGAAGCTGTCGACGCCAGCTGTGAGCGGCAGAGCCCGATGCAGCACAAGCAACGATTCGTGATGGACAAAGACTATTTCTATTTTTGACGACCCTCATTCCCGCCATTCCACCTCACACTGATGAGGAGGAGCTCTTCCATGTAGTGCAGGGATCTCTATGCAGTTTCCAATACCACCGGACTTGGGGATAATTGGGGCTGTAGAGGGGAGTATGATGGGGCCACCCAGAGTTCTGTTTCCCCTCTCCACAGATTTTATTCAGTTGAGAGTTTAATGTGTTAGGTATTGTTTGCAGGACTGAGGGGTGTGAGTCCTGACTCGGTTTATCATGTTCTATTATGCACATAGCTGCACCCGGACAGAAGTGTGGGAGTGCAGTGCGGTTGGGAAGGACTAAATGGCATGGGTAACGTTTATTGAGCTACACATACAGAAGTAGTGTCTCTCAGTATGGGCGTCCAGTCGCCGTGCTTGCTAACCCAACATGCCAGACGTCTTGGCATGAGTTGCCTAATGGTGACCTGTGATAATCCATCCCATGCAGCTGAAATATTTCCACACAGTTCCTGCAGATGGTGCGGTAGGGGTGGAGGTGGAGTGACACCAGACCTTCAGTATGTTGATGTGAGACAGCAGACTGTTCTTCTTGGTGTGGCCCTGGTGCCTCCACACACAGTTTCATTGGTGGTCTCCGCCAACACAAAAGCGGGACTCGTCACTGTAGATGACCTGCGGCCATTCTGAGTCACTCCATGACAGTGTGGCATGACACCATTGCAGCCTTTGGTGAAGTTGACGTGGTGTTAAGGGCAGCTGTCTGCTAATGGTGCTGGCACTAGCAGGGTGACTCATGGAGGGCATCACTGCTCACTGAATGTCTGGAATCATGGGTCAGGTTGGGTCAGTCATTTCATTCCTGTGGGTTGATTCCTTCTGGGTGCAACTGCTCTTTCGACCACGAGTGTAAATGAACTGGTGTGTTCACCCTCTGTGTTAAGCTGTGGTACCCTTAAACACTTGTTGGCTGATCTCCTTGAACTTCACTTGGTTTTCTTTCTGAACACCCAGAACTTCAGACTAAAGATCCTCCACTGGAGAGACTGCAGTGAAATCATAATCTAAAGTTATATTTTTAAAATTTCTACGTAACACCAGCACTTGCAGCACTTACTGTATACATTTTTCATTTGTCATGGGACCCTTGGTTAGTGGGACCCTTGGTTAGACCTACCCTTAACGCAATCCCAGGAGATGAAGGGCATTTTCTTGTCAAGGGACTAGAAAATTGAATCAGAGGGTCCTGCAAACGCGACTTTCATCCATAATTGTGTACCGGTTCATTGCCGTGGCAATCGAGTGTGGCTTTTATTCTTCCAAACAAGGTCACGTCCAGTATCTGAGGTAATTAACAGCCTAGAATACACCGATTCAGACTGTGGAATGAGCACTTAATCATACTCGGGTTGCATCTAGTTGGGGGGGCGGGGGTGCAGAAAACGCTGGTACAAAAAAGATAAGCAAGCAACTGCACTACCAAGCACAAACATCTCCCTATAGAGGCATGTACAACAAACTAAATGTCAAGTCTCTAGTACAAGTAACTCTGAAACACCCTTGATACATTCAACATCATAATCTCCGACAATCCAGCCGTGCAGCGTTTCATGTCCAAACCCACTGCAGGAATTTTATTAATGGGACAAAATACCAAAGCTCACCCATAGGGGGCATAAAATCACCAATGTTACATTGAACACAGCTCTGGAAAAATTTGAGACCCCCTTTTTTTTATTGCAATATCTGTTTTTTCCAACATTGTTTTTTGTTCTATACCAATTCCTATTCTATTCCTATTATACATAACTGGTTTTATTTATATATATATATATATATATATATATATATATATATATATATATATATATATATATATATATATATATATATATATATATATATATATATATATATATATATATTAATATTACACACACGCAGGGGTTGGACAATGAAACTGAAACACCTGGTTTTAGACCACAGTCATTTATTAGTATGGTGTAGGGCCTTTTGTGGCCAATACAGCGTCAGTTGGTCTTGGGAATGACATATACTGCGTCCTGCACAGTGGTCAGAGGGAGTTTAAGCCATTCTTCTTGCAGGATAGTGGCCAGGTCACTACGTGATGCTGGTGGAGGTTCATCCTTCTTGGTGGTATGCTGACATTACCCTGGATACCGTGGCTCTTGATACATCACAAAGACTTGCTGTCTTGGTCACAGATGCGCCAGCAAGACGTGCACCAACAATCTGTCCTCTTTTGAACTCTGGTATGTCACCCATAATGCTGTGTGCATTGCAGTATTTTGAGCAGAACTGTGCTCTTACCTGCTAACTGAACCTTCACACTCTGCTCTTACTGCTGCAATGTGCAGTTAATGAAGATTGGCCACCAGGCTGGTCCAATTTAGCCATGAGACCGCCCACACTAAAATGACAGGTGTTTCAGTTTCACTGTCCAACCACTGTATATATAATGTGGGTGGGGTTTACAGTGATGAGGTGCATCCCTGTAGCGACAACTTAAACCAGTCCAACAGACTTTGCTCTTGGAGAGTAAAGGGATGGAGTCTGACGCTGATGGTTCCTTCCAGACTGGTCAGCAAACAGCTGTTAGTGCTAACAGTACACCGGAGGGAAACCGTGATAGTGAGTTTCCTATGATAGTGGTGGATACCATAACTTTCTGGTGATGTGTAAGTTAAAATGATCATTTAAAATGTGTATCAGGTTATGATCTCACACACTAGTCCTCACGTTCTATCAGACAGGCTTCTTTTGTAGGTTAGTCATGGGAAATGTATTCCCTGTACAAGTTTTCCCTTTATATCCGGATGCAGAAAAGTTGTAGCATGACGTGCTTGACTTAATTGCACATTCCTGGAATGTGACTGCTGTGCACGTGCACATTGGGATGCTGATAATGCAGAAACCATATAGAGTAAAGCCCTAAAGTAAACCATGCTTCAGTTATCAGTGGGAAATGCAGCCTCTAAGGGTTAACCTCAGTGCACTGCTTTGATTTAACCCACAGACAGTAAAAGGTCTGTCATACGGTCAGTAAAATGCAGAAGTATGAACCAGCAGTTCCTCTTTGGGGATCTACTGGTTGTAGGTTGTACAGTAAGCTGTGTGCTAAATAGCACTGCAGTTAGACCAGAAACCAATTCCAATGTCTTTACATTCGTTTATTTCATTATTATTTATAATTTATACATATTTATATGTATTTTTTACATGTTGCTTTTATTGGATTTGTTATACATGGTAATATTGTACTTATACAAAAGGCAGTTCACATTAATCAGCTCATTAAAACATTAGTAACATTTAAAAAAAAAAAAAAAAAATTTATCGTAGTCCCAAAAGTTTGATGTTAAAAGATTACATTTACATTTATGGCATTTAGCTGACGCTCTTATCCAGAGCGACTTACAAGGGTATTCATATTACAGGTAGGCCAGTGTAGTGTTAGGAGTCTTGCCCAAGGACTCTTATTGGCGTAGAACAGCATAGCCGCTCAGACTGGGATTCGAACCCTGGTCTCCCACATGTGGTAGTGGTTCCAAGGTGGGTAGTGGTGTTATCCGCTGAGCTACACCGACCACAGATTACATCATTATCTCCTATGAATTATATTTACACTTTTATATCCCTATCTGGTACCACTTTGGAATAAAGCTACCTTCATTAAGAGTGTATAAATGGTTTGAAAAGAGTTTGCTAATGGTTATTGATTAATCATAAGGGTCATAGGTCATAAACAGTAAACACAAAAAATTTAAATGTGTTAATAAGCAGTTCCAATACATAAACGGCAACAGTGACCTTGCACTCCCGTATGAGAGTTATACTGGTAACGCTCAGATGTTACTGATCATACTTCATTTCCATTAGTCCGCATAAACCCAGTCAGTTTCAATACATATTCAAATACATCTTACAGAGGAGCTCATTTTTGGACCATTTTATTAAAGTGTTAACTGCTTATTAATACTTTGTAAAGTGTTTATGAATTACTAATAACGATATTACCTATTTTATAAACGCTTTATAAAGGTCGCCTTATTCTAAAGTGGTACTTATCTATCGGAAAGAGGATCATTGCCGTTTAGCATGGTGACCAAGCATGGGCTAAAATTAGGACTTTTGAAGAAACAGCTGCTTTGCTTCTGTTAACACCAGGCAAAAATAAGGGAGGTGGCCGTTTGGCCTTCGGAGGTCACTGGCCTCTGTTTCTGGGAAGCAGCACTATCAGTTATTCTGTGGAAATCAAGCCGTTTTTCCATCTTTGTGGGTCATTTATAGTGTTGGTGATGAACGCCATTGATCTAGTTTACAGCTCTCGGTATTCCACTGTGACATTAGATGACTTGCCCACGAGCTGGAATCAAGACTAAATGGCACCAAACACTCATCTGTTCCTACTGGAATTTCTAATCTCCTACAAAAACAGATTACAGCTGGAGCAGCCTTTCATTTCCAGCAGCATGACAGACATATGAGCATATCTCAGTCTTTACAGAGTCCTAATAAAGGACAAAGCCACTCATTTCCAGCGGCTGAAGGATGGATTTGAATTTGGCGCCATCATGAGGAGAAAGCATGTAGAAGCTACTGCAGGCGACAAAGCAGGAGGAAGGGAGAGTGAGATATTACAAATTTTCTAGTTGGCTAGGTTTATCCCCCGGGCCTTTTACTTCTCATAGAAATATCACAAAAGTTTCAATATAGAGCTTTAATCTGGCCTGAAATTGGTCCAACCCCAAATACAGGCCAAAAAAAAAAATTGTGTCCAAGGAAAAAGATTTGTCCTGAAGCTGACGTGAACCAGCCCATCACCACCTACACTGCTTCTGAAACCTGACAGATAGCACCAGTGAAATTCCGCCATAGTTTCAATAAATAAAATGATATTGGGGCCTCTGCCACCAGGAAAGCAAGCGACGTGGTGTCCCTGCGAAGAGGCTCCCTGGAGGCACCGTTCTCCCAATAAGGATACCCTTTTTCGAATGCTGTTGCTGGGTTTAGGATGTGTGTATGTGTTTTGTTGTTTTGGGCTGCAGGGTGGTTGGAGCTAGCATCTACCCTATAGGGAAACTGTATCCTGGCCTTTTGAGAGCACAAGGTGGGGGTTCTCCTTTTCTCCTGCCTGTTCAATCAGGGAGCATTTGCCCCACATGCACCATGGTCCTTCTTTGCCAAGATGCTACAATATGCAACAATTTCACTTATTCATCACAACTTAAATGATTTTAGCCTGTATAAATCTTTCATAACTGTGATGCTAGCGAGCAGTTAGCTTTCCACAGTTTTGCCCCACAACATACCCCCTCCAGCCACAAGGTACACCTCTTGATATCTACACTCACTGTCCATTTCATCAGCTCCACTGAAAATAGTCCAGCAACCAAACTGTCCAGCCACCAGCGTCCTGTGGGCAACGTCCTTTGACCACTGATGAAGGACTAGAGGAGCAGTAGATCAACTGTGATGTTACTACATCTACATGGTGGACCAGCAAGGTTGAAGTGTCCAATAGAGTGGACATTGTGTGGACACTGATCTGATCCACATGTACCAACACAACACACACAAACACTCCCCACCGCGTCAGTGTCACTGCAATGTGGAGAATGTGAATGGACAGTAATGGAGTATAAATACAAGAAGGTGTATCTAATGAAGTAACCAGTGGGTGCACAGCGTCTTACGAAACTTGTCCCATGTGTGTCGTTTTGGCTGCCCTACAGTCCACTGTACTCTCCTAACAGACATATTACCCAGTGTGGGCCTCACAAGCTTCAACGCTAAGTTCTGTTAACAACAAGAGTGGGTACCAAGTTTAGCACATCAGATTAAAAGCTAATGAAATGAGGGGGAGAGAGAGAGAGTAAGGAGAAAAGCTAAAGGGGATTCAATGTGGGAGGTGTTCTGTGAGGACCTGAATGTGAAATTTAAACACCAGCCCAACACATTAGAGAAATGAGGTGCAACCCTGAGAGAACTGGCATGAGCAGTCAGGCCCTGCCAGGTCTGGACAATCGTTCTGTGTGTTATTTAAAAGCTGTGAGTGTTGATCCTACGCAGTAGCCTACAAATACAGATCTTCCATGCTCTCTAAGGGACAAAACTATGAATGTAGATCTTCGAAATTGCAAAGACTCCATCATCTTCTAAACCGCTTGGGTTACAGGGGCTGCTGGATCCTATCCAGCGTTCATTGAGTGGAAGGCAGACGTGTGTGTGTGTGTGTGTGTGTGTGTGTGTGTGTGTGTGTGTGTGTGGAGAATGAAGAATGTGAAGAATGGGTAATTTTTGCTCCTGTGGTCCCCTACAGTTCACTCACTCAATCATCTCCTAAACTGCTCCATCCTTCTTGGGGTGCTGGAGGATGCTATTCCAGCGCTCACTGGGCGGAAGGCAGGAAACATCCTGGACAGGTCACCGATCCACCACCAGGCAGCCATACACATTCATACCCAGGGGACAAGTTAGCATCTCCAATTCAACTGGCTGCATGTCTTCAGACTGTGGGAGGAAACCCACACAGACACATGCAGACTCCACACAAAGGACCCCAGATGCCCCACCTGGGAAGCAAACCCAGGCCCTTCCTCCTGTGATCATAAAGTTATCAACTGTGTGGTTCCTCTTGTGGTGTTGCAGAGTGACCATAAGCGAAGGCCTTCAATTGACAATAGCTCATTTTAAAGCGTAGTCGATTTTCATGAAGACATTTCAGATCGGTAGTCAATCGGCTTCAGGCTTTAATGCTGCAGTGTCACTGTTGGAAAAGTAAACAGTGCCACTGGCTTTGTCTCTAAAGGCTGGCTTGCACAGACCGGTAACCTCATCAGCATACCCTACACAAACCAGCAAGGCATGGTGTTGTTCTATAGTAGTACTTCACTCCGAGAGTGCAACAGCACTTTAGACTTCAGCATTCCGGCTCATTAAACACACCAACCAACTCATCAAATCCTTAGCAAGGCCTGCATGAGTTGAATTCAGAGTGTCAGAAGAGGGAAAACACTAGAGTAGTGGTATAGAGGGAGCCCAGGTTGAGACAGCTGAAGCAGTGTTCACTTACAGCAGTCGTCATGCATGCTCATGTAGGTGAATATGATTAAACCCAAGGATGTATGTAGCAGTCGTTCCTAGGATGCAGTAAAGGGGAATTATGTAAAATTCATATACTTAATCATTAAAGGCCCATTCTATATCATCAGATCATCAAATACCATGTTGAAGTTCAACCACTAGCTTCCCCGACAACAACGCTACAGCCAGTAACTTCTCCTCTGATATTTCCTAACCCGGAGAAGAAAGTCTGTTTGTGTTTTGGCTTGTGATCCCGCCCACTTCCACACCGGGTTGCCAGATATGATACAAATGTAAGTGTCTTACCTCATAGAAACAATCCACACATTTTAGAAGAGCTAGCTAACTTGAGTTAGAGTTGTGTGACTGAATCGACGGATGTGGCCAAGGAATAGCAGTGTGTTTGGTTGTATACGTGGCTAGTGTTGTAGAATAAGTAGGCAGGGGTGCAACATTATTATTGTTCTTTATTATTTATGAGTCACTGTGGTTTGGATGGTCTGGTGGTGTTTGTTTTGTTGACCAGTCCTTGGCTGGCTTTATTTGAGATCAGTGAGGGCCACTGAGATCTGCATTGGGCTGTAATAAGGCAGGGTAGTGGGCTACTAATCTGTAAATGCAATTCCATTTTGTAATTCCAAGGATCTGGGAACATTTGAAGGGAAAATGTACAAAACGCACCGGGATTTTGTTTACCATAGAAAAACTAGCATACATCGAAATTCCTGATCTGGGTACAGCGTCATAGTGTTTTGTAACTGGCCTTCACCTCTCCTGTCTCCTGCCCAAGGGTGGAGTGAGTTTGACATTGGGGAACGTATTTGCTGCTACTCCTCAGGAACGCTGTGTCCTTTGATGCCGTTATTAGTCTTTTGGTAGGTTTACGCCGACATGACATGAGAAACCAATTGGCGGTACAAGATTGTAACTCAACCAACCCATCATAGAAACAGAGAAGACTAAATATTCGGCTGGAATAGGTTCTTTTCCTTCTCAAAAACAGGAAAACTGACACGGTGCAGTATTTCCATTCCGGAAAAACGGAGGGAGAACCTGGAGTTTCTCCGCATCATTTCAGAAGCTAATACTCTGCAAATGATTTCCTTGGCAGCTATGGTCGCAACTAGGCTTGGAGTTGATTTTTAGAGGATGTCAGATAAGATCAGACTCTTTGCTCCCAGCAGAATGTACAAACAGTGACACGGGATTACTGTCCATTCTGGAAAAGTGACAGAAGCATGAAGAGGGTTATCACTGTTTTTGCTGGAGCACAGCTTCTGTGAGCTCGGTTGTCATCATGCTGTCAGGAAACTCTCTTTTTGGCTTTTTCACAGCATAATTGTGTGTTTAGCCAAAAAGCTCTTATTTTTAAAAAGACAACTTGACACAACTTAAAAGCGTTTTGTAACTGGGTATAGATTCCCTAAGTGGCGCTGTCCTTCTGTAGGTGGTGTCATTGGTCAATAACACCATTGAATGGCACGTTCGTAAATGGCTACTGTCGTGCCTGAAAACGGTCCAAAGCTGAGACATTTTGGCATAGATCTTTCCACGGAAGTCACTGAAATCCCCATGCACCACAGCGTTGTTCATGGTTCAGTTACACTGCAGTAGAAGCCCACGGTGGGAGTCGCCGTTTCTGTTGTAAAACAGCACTGAAGTTTGATGGTAGACGTGCTTTGCAGGAGGATTAGCTTGCTTGTAGCATATCGTCATTGTCCAAAGAAAAACATGTATCTCCATTTTTGTTGATTTTTACTTTTATGCCTCATTTGATCACATAAGCTACTATTTACACTGTGTTGAAATTTTATAAAGAATGGGCCAATAAAAATGGCCTAAAACAGCTTGGAAAGACGTCTGGTTCCATAGACTTCCATTCAAATTAAATTAGGTTTTTGGTCTCTCCTGTAAAATTGCCATTTTGGAGAAACCTGTTTTTCTTTGGACAGCAACGATATGTAGCATTATCAGCTCACCGGAAAAAAAGTGTATCACTTGTGACTGAACATACACAATAGTGTCTAATATGTCCAACAGCTGTGACTGGATTGGACATAGACTGGACAGGTTTCTGAATGGAGGCCACACGTCAGTGTTCAGACACTCTTGCATCAAAGAATTGCGCAGTTGGGCCAGATTTGGTGGATGCCTTCTCTGGCACAATTCTGAGGAGAGTTTCCTGTAGACTGGGATTTTAGCCACTGCTGGTAGACCTGTATGACCGTACGCTTCCATACACCTGCAGATTCAGCTACTTCCTTCACACTATGGTCTTTGGCCACGCCCAAATGCTCAGTCACTCCTTTTAGCCAATCATTAACATCTGCTTTGGAGCCATTATCCACACATGGAACGAGCCATACACTGTAGCACCTCTTCTCAATCTATGAATCCCGTCACTCACACCCCTAATATACTTACAGCTTCATCATCCTTGTGCAGCGCCATCTGCAGGAGCCTGAAGTTACTACCACCTTTGAACATGCAGGGTGACTATTTTGTGGTTCAGTGAGCTTGTATATTTTTTATTGCTAATCGACCAGTTCAGAGGAAAAAACGTATCTAGGGCTGAAGGTGTGGATAGGTTTGGAATGTGCTTCCGGGGTGGAGGTGATCTTCCAACATGGCCATTAATTTCTCCTAATTAATGCATGCATAATGCCAACTACAGAATGAGGGGCAACTTCAGAAGTCTATAGCCTGTACATTTACGGCATTTAGCTGACGCTCTTATCCAGAGCGACTTACAAGGTTAATCATATTACAGATAGGCCAATGTAGTGTTAGGAGTCTTGCCCAAGGACTCTTATTGGTGTAGCACAGCGTAGTCACCCAGACTGGGATTCGAACCCCAGTCTCCCACATGTGGTGGTGGCTCTCTGGCGGGCAGTGGTCTTATCCGCTGAGCTACACCAACCATTCCCGTTATTCCATTTCTTCGCCTGCAATAAGTGGCCCTCATGTTACAGTTTGCCTTTGCCTGGTTTAACGTATCTTTGCATATCTCCATTTCTCCTGTTTGTTTTTCATTCAAATCCATATTTAGTTTCACCCATACATCGCGCCTTAACGCCTCTCCTTTGTGAAGCACACAGCCTCAGCGGTCTATTTCAAGACAGCAGAACGTGCTCTCCACTTGCTTTCAGTCTAGGAAACCTACTGGCAAAGCTCAAATCCCTGATTGTGACTTCATAAGCCTTATGAGGCAGACGTGCGAATCTTGGAGTGCACCTTTAAATTCCCTGGAGCTGGGGCTAATGAGGCTGTGTGGAATTAGATTTGCACTCTGCCTACTCCTGCAAACCTGCCCAACCTGGCACGGGTCTACAGTTTTCCACCTACAAGCTCAACGAGGGGTGCATGACTGACAGATACTGTGTGTGTTTGTCGTCCTCCGCGCTCTGCAGAAGATTCAGTCCGACAATCAGCACCCTGCTGTTTTGTGTCAGATGGCCTGCTGCTGGGAGGGAGGGGCACTATGGTGTGACTGGATAAGAGGACGGTCAGATCTTCTTCGTTTTCTTCAATAAGACTCAAGTCCGGGTCTCTCTTTCATGTGCTGTGTTTGGCAGTGGTCGGATTCTTTTGGCTGGACGTCAGGTAGGCGGCTAATGCGGGCCAGTCAGAGTTCATCTCTCTGTGCGATGCTGGAGATGAGGCTTTAACAAGGAGGATAGCTGAGCTCCAATCAAGCATGAGCAAAACAGCCTCTCCACGAAACCTGCTGATTATACCCGCTCTCCTCTGCCTTTCCCAAGGGTCACTTTCTGTGCCCCTGGAATAGCAGGGCTATGTCCACAACATGTCCTATTCACCATGTTAGCCCACTATATCAGTCCATCATATGTATATCTTAAAGTTATGCATATAATTTGCATATGTGTAATTTTTTGCTGCAGTAACAGTCACAGTCTTCTTTCTAGTCTCCCTTATATTAAATGTTGGAACATCGCTGAGAAGATTTTATTGCATTCAGCCACAAGACCACATTGGTGGTCACTCATCCTTCCATCATTGAACTTAGACATTCCAAGCACTTCCATGGTCACAGGTGTATAAAACCAAGCACCTAGGAACGTAGACTGCTTCTACAGACATTAGTGAAAGAGTGGGTCGCTCTCAGGAGCTCAGTGAATTCCAGCATGGTACCGTGATGCAATGCCATCTGTACATCAAGTCCATTTGTGAAATTTCCTCACTACTCAATATTCTACACTCAACTGCCAGTGGGATTATAACAAAGTGGAAGCGATTTGGGAACGACAGCAACTCAGACATGAAGTAGTAGGCTATGGAAAATGACAGAGCGGCGTCAGCGGATGCTGAGACACATAGTGCACAGAGTCCACCACTACAGACTTTCATGTGGCCTTCAGATTAGCTCAAGAACCGTGCGTAGGGAGCTTCATGAATCAGGTTTCCATGGCTGAGCAGCTGCATCCAGGCCTTACATCACCAAGCTCAACGCGACGCACTGAATGCAGACGTTTTCTCTAGAGTGACCAATCACGATGGACGAGTCTGGGTTTGGCGGTTACCAGGAGAGCGGTACTTGTCTGACTGCACTGTGCCGAGTGTAAAATTTGGTGGTAAGGGGATTATGATGTAGGGTTGTTGTTGTTCAGGAGTCAGGCTCGGCCCCTTAGCTACAGGAACTCTTAGTGCTTCAGCAGACCAAGAGATTCTGGACAATTTCATGCTTACAACTTTGTGGGAACAGTTTGGGGACGGTCCCTTCCTGTTCCAACGGACCAGTGTTCAAAGCAAGGTCCATAAAGACATGGATGAGCGAGTTTGTTCATTTCCGTGTGAAGACAGACGAGTGAATACTTTTGGCAATATAGTGTATTTCTAATCTAATCTCTGTCTGTTGTCTGTCTAAAGGTCCAAACACTTGTCAACATCTTCTTACTCAACATTTCTTCTGAAATTCCCCTTCGCTGTGGTAACAGCCTCTACTCTTCTTTATATTACATGTTGGAACTTTGCTGTGAGGATTTAATTGCATTGATTTGATTACAGGCCAGTGCTAAGTGGCTTTATACCGCTCTACATGATGCTTGGCTACAGGCATGAGAACCAAGAGAAAGGTACAAACAGGTTAGATGTGATCCTGAGTTTGGATTTGATTCTAAAGGAGGAACGACTTTTCACCTGAACTCAGTGATTTGCCACCTATGGAGATTGGAGACTGGTATAGATTGGAGCTACCTTCTCCACCAGATGTCCTTCTGCTCATAAGAGCAAATGAAAGCACTGAGGTGCTTGGTTTTTGGAACCTCTTCGTACTTAAACTATTTGGTTCTTGGCTGTGTTGACCTCAAAGTCATTGCTCCACAATGAGGGTCATTTGGTTTTCCTTTTCCTGCCCTTGATTTAACCCAGTGACAAACACTGAACAGCACGTTGCCTCTGGATATTAACATTACACTTATGCTCATTGCTGTTGGACAACAGGTTAACTTAATTCCAATCACCTGTCTTTTGCACAGCTGTTAACCCAACTTTAAGTATTAGTCGACAGATGACAGCCCTTGGGTTGTTGGTTAGATTAATTTGAGCACACGTAAACATCGCAAATCATAGGCAATTTGACAGATTGTGATAGAGCTCCCTATATGGAAAACCATTTCCTGCCCTCCATCTACAACTCACTGCCACTACAACTATTGCATTACGGTTGCTGTAGTACCTTATGTTTGACACTCGGTGGCCCAGTTGAAGTTTTGCTATTAGTGAGCAGCCGGCATCTGTAATCGAAAAGACAGAAGGAAGTAAAATGAAAGAATATCTTGCAACCCGGACTCTAGCATTTTGCCAAGCCTTGATACAAGTGACCACCAAGGCTAACCACTCTGCCCAATGGGAAAACTCCTTTGTTGGGCCGTTAGTTGATTCCTATATTGCAGTACACTGTAAATGAAAGCTGTAAATTAAGTTCTGCCAGGAAGACTGCAATGCTACTTCAGTCATTCATTCATCACTCTGGCCAACTGGAGTTGGAGCCAACTCTGCCAGTAAAGACTCAACTTCCGTTCCTGTTTTGCTGATTTCAGGTGCCGACGTTTCAACAATCTCCATCGTCCTCCATCTCACCACCAGTTTGGTCCTGGTCCTATTGTCTTCCGAGTACACGTCACCTATGCTTACCATATCTATGAGGGCTGAACGCTTCAGGGCCTGGGCCCAGGATGGGGCCTACGGAAAAGACTCTTAAGAATTGTTGTCCTTAAAATTGTACATCTTAATGAGCATTAAAATATCCATATCCGTTTTCCATCACTTTTGCCTGTTGAGACTTTCTGGCAGAAGTAAAGTTCCTATAGGGCCTCCATTATATTGGGTCTGCTATTTGTTTATGTAATGATTAGGTCACCATTGTAAGCACATCATGTGACAGTTTGAGTCTATCTTTTTTTTTTTTTTTTAACATGTTTGCAAATTGCAAATCACCTTCTGAGTAGATCAGGGTCTGATGAATAGGAGGAAAAAACAATTGAGGAGGCGAGGTTGCATGCGGCTCTGCCAATATTAGATTCAAATAGGGATAATATCAGATTTATTATATATTCTGAGAGCAGCATGTCTGTGTGGATGATATTCTAACAGCTTATTTTCTTCTCTGCATCGAGCTGTTATTGAAAGCACCTCAAAGTCATTTCCACTTTTTAGCTTTGATAGGGCCTTCATATCAACTAGGATTATTTCATATCACCTTAGTTTAACTTAATAAGAAGTTCATTTTAAGGAACCGACTACAATATCTGCACACAGTATGGTGTCAGACACATTTGGCACCTCACAGTGAGGAGAGGAATGTATGGCAACAGCAGGTAATTTGCAGTTTTATGTATTTGATGGCATCAGGTTTGACAAGACGGTTCCGATTATTGTGCCTGGATGTAAAAAAGCATGATGAAGGTACAAGAGAGGCTTTTCAGATCCCGTTTTTTCCTGGTCACAACCAAAACTCCACCCATTATAAACCAAACTCTTACCAGTATCATAAACTCTTCCTAGTATAACCCAAACTCTTACTAGTACAACCAAAACTCCACCCAGTATAACCCAAACTCTTACTAGTACAAGCCAATCTTTTACCAGTACAACAAACTCTTCCCAGTATAACCCAAACTCTTACCAGTACAAAACAAGCTCTTACCAGTACAACCAAAACTCCACCCAGTATTACCCAAACTCTTACGAGTACAACCAAAAACTCTTCTCAGTATAACCCAAAACTCTTACTAGTACAACCAAAACTCTTTCCAGTATACTGTAACCCAAACTCTTACTAGTACAACCAAAACTCTTACCAGTACAAACCAATCTTTTACCAGTACAACCAAAACTCTTACCAGTACAAAACAAGCTCTTACCAGTACAACCAAAACTCCACCCAGTATAACCCAAACTCTTACCAGTACAACCAAAACTCTTACCAGTACAACCAAAAACTCTTCCCAGTATAACCCAAAACTCTTACTAGTACAACCAAAACTCTTCCCAGTATAACCCAAAACTCTTACTAGTACAACCAAAACTCTTCCCAGGATAACCCAAACTCTTACTAGTACAACCAAAACTCTTCCCAGGATAACCCAAACTCTTACTAGTACAACCAAAACTCTTACCAGCGCAGACCAATCTCTTACCAGTACAACCCGAACTCCACCCTGTATAACCCAAACTCTTACCAGTACAACTAAAACTCCTCTCAGTATAACACAAACATGTACTAGTACAAGTCATACAGGTCTACCAGCATCTACCTGTAAATCCCAATGCCAGGAATTGTGCCACAGAAGGCATTCACCAAATCTGTGCAATCCTTTGATGTATGAGTGGCTGAACAGTGATGTGGCCTACACACACACACACACACACACACACACACACACACAGACAGACAGACAGACAGACAAAAACAATGAGACAACTGGATATGTCCCCAAAACAATGTTAAGGTGCTAGTGTCTGTTACTGAATCTACTAATTGGACTAATATCTACATTATTAATGAGTAATGAGGGGGAATTAAAATGTGTGGTTTTATAGACTATTAAAATCAGCTTTCCAGTAATATTGTTCCACTGTCCAGCAGAGGCACTGTAACCACAGGCAACGGGGTCATCTCTTTTTACTCGAAAGCATCAGTTCTAAGTTGGTACAGTAAAGCACAGAGTATACTGTACTTGGGATGCTATAAAAGTCATTCCGCTGCTGGTTTCCTCTGCTGCCACTAATCTATACCCATACTGTATGACTAACTTCTAAAGGAAAATGAGTTCCATCAAATGGAAGTTTTAGCAAGCAAATTAAGATTCCTCAGAGCAAAGAAGTCGGCCTGAAATGAAACCTCTTAATTCCACAGCATATGGCACAATTCAAACACAGCCCTCATATTTGATTCATGAAGACTTAGCCAATAGATTATGATGTAGAAAAACGCAAACAGGCGAACTGATATGGAGTTAGTGTAATTGGTGAATGGAGAGTAAAGCCTGGATCTTCATTGTGCCCAAAAGGGGTTTATGCTAATTGAATACAATCCAAAAGGCAAACACAGATTAGCAATTAGCAGCTACATTTAAATACAGCATGGTCTAAATCTAATACAGCAATTACTGAACACGCTTTGGATCTGTAGTCCAGCTCAGCGCACAGTCCAGCGCGGTTCTAGCAATTTGTTCTACCCACCGAGTGGTCAGATCATTAGCACGGAATAGTAACTGAAATGTTTTATCATGGTTTTAAGGTTAACTCAGTTCAGATACGACTTAATGTTGCTAGATCCTGCTGATAAGCTGATTCAGACTATCCAAACATCCTAATTACCCTTTAGTCCTGGAAACAATTTCTGATAAGCTTATTTTTTGAATTTTCCCGTTCCATCTTAAATGTTACTATGGTTACATTCTGAATCAATTTAAGGTGGAACGAGAAGGTTCATACACTCAGCTGGTGAATTAGAAGCTGAGTTTAATGCTGGTTTTGGGGATGAACTGAACTTGCTATTGCTATTCTCATTTTCTGGGAACTGAAAAGTTCAATCCGGTTATTTGGTCAGTAAGACCAGAGCATCCCCTTTCTCAGTCAGCTGTGGTTGTGATGTCAGAGCATGTAGTTGTCTGGCTGCCTCTGATTGGTCTAACTCATCTACAGGCAGTTTACAAGCACTGAGAGTTACCGTTCCCCATACAACACACAGTTTTGCTAAACTGGTCTAAAATTAAAAACTTGCAGCTCTTGTGATATGAATATTGAAGTCTTTTAATTTGAGATATCAACATAAACCTGTTCATCTTTCAGCTGGTGATAGCTGGTAGTATATTTCATAAGACATCAAAATATCCTACTTAGTATTTTATACACAGAGATACTGATAAATTTGCACTAGACATTGGCACATACACAAGGACTCTTCTTGTTTCTCCATCTCCTAGCAGGTGCAGCACCACTAAATTCAAGATGCAGCTTTAACGTGAAAACATGAAACACGAAAGTCACTCTCTACGGTCAGTGTGTGGTTAGTCCACCTTGGGGGTACAGTTAGACAATAACGATGAGTTACGATGACTACCCTTAACACCACATTAATGTCACTGTGGCTGATTAACAAATGTCACATCGTGACTCAGAATGGCAGAGGGTCGTCGTCAGTTATGAGTTCCACATTTGTCTTGAAGGTGACCAATGAATTTGTGTGTGCAGTCACCGTGGTCAGTGCCAGGATGAACCGTTTGTTGTCACGTGTCCAGAAGGCCTGGTGTCACTCCACCTCCACCCCTACCACAAAACGAATATTCAAGCTGCATGGGATGGATTATCACAGGACAGCATTAGGAACCTCTACAACATTTACATTTACATTTACGGCATTTAGCTGACGCTCTTATCCAGAGCGGCCTAGAAGGTTAGTCACATTACAGGTAGGCCAATGTAGTGTTATGAATCTTGCCCAAGGACTCTTATTGGTGTAGCACAGCAGTTACCCCAGACTGCGATTCGAACCCCAGTCTCCCACACATGGTGGTGGTGGTGACTCCTTGGTGGGTAGTGGTGTTAACCGCTGAGCTACACCAACCACATGCAACTACAACTCCATGCCGAGTCGGTGGCTCAACGCCATACTGAGAGACACTACTTCTGTATGTGTAGCTCAGTAAATATTCCCCATATCAGTCTATATTTATCAACATTTAATGTTCCTGGTCACCTTTATCTTCCTTCCCAATAGGACTGCAATCCCACACCTCCTTCTGGGCGCAGCCATTGTTTTGATGAGTGTATTATATCACAGAAATAAATTTCCTAAAGAGTCTGCAATGTCAGTTTATTTCCATATTGTGTAGATTTATAGCCTATTTTGTCATGGATCAGGAGAAACTGTATGAAAGTTGCTCCACTCTGATGGCTTTAACTCCAGTGGTACTTTGGGCGGTGCTAAACGGCTGGCTCAGTTGCTTCAGCACCATCCGTAGCTGCTCTATGTTTCACACTGTTATGGTTCTGACATTTTTTTGACTTTTTGAATGGGTGGATGGAATGGATATGGGTGACATTTTGTTGGGTGTAATATTCAATCATTAAAACAAGGGGTGGAGGGACCACACTGTTTAAAAGAAATGAATTTCTGTCGAAGGGGGTAACTTTATCCTCATCCTAAAGCTGTCGAATGAAAGGCTGTAGGTCTAGGATAAACCTTTTGATGGATCAAATGAAAAAAAGGAACACAAACTAAGACCCGCTCAAACGTGTTTAGCCATTCCTGCAAGGTTATCGGCCCTGCAGAGAAAGCACGCCTGTTACAGCATTTATTTAATCACCCAAGACAAACACATGTGACCGTCGCGGGACCGCGGGAGGGAGATAGCAGAAGTGTTGGGACAATATTTGATCAAGTTCGTATTTCCTTTCTTAATGATTCCAGTTTCCTGTTTTGTCTACGGACGAGTGCACTGCTCTAGAGTAACTGTTCTTTTGCACCATCAATTACATTTGGACATGCTTCTTCTTTTTCTTCTGCTAATGTAGTGCTAATGTAGATCAGTAATAATAACTTGCCTCTTTTGTAAAGTATTTGATTGGCAGTAAAAAGTGTATGAAAGCTACAGGGGTTGGACAATGAAACTGAAACACCTGGTTTTAGACCACAATCATTTATTAGTATGGTGTAGGGCCTCCTTTTGCGGCCAATACAGCGTCATTTGGGCAGCTGTGGTTTTATGTTTTTTGGATACAATCCGGGTTAGCACCCGAACATCCCTTTCAGGCAGCTTCCTCTTGCGTCCACAGTTAATCCTGTTGGATGTGGTTCGTCCTTCTTGGTGGTATGCTGACATTACCCTGGATACCGTGGCTCTTGATACATCACAAAGACTTGCTGTCTTGGTCACAGATGTGCCAGCAAGACGTGCACCAACAATGTGTCCTCTTTTGAACTCTGGTATGTCACCCATAATGCTGTGTGCATTGCAGTATTTTGAGCAGAACTGTGCTCTTACCTGCTAACTGAACCTTCACACTCTGCTCTTACTGGTGCAATGTGCAATTAATGAAGATTGGCCACCAGGCTGGTCCAATTTAGCCATGAGACCTCCCACACTAAAATGACAGGTGTTTCAGTTTCATTGTCCAACCCCTGTATTTATTAGGCTAAAAAGAATGTATTAATCTAATAAAAAAACTAACATTGGAATTAATAATGATGTGATATCGTGTGTGAAGAAGTCAATATTTATTCAGTCCAAATGAATTCAGGAGCTGCTGATTGGTTTTGACAAATGCGTACAACGACTGGAATCCCAAAGAGGAGTCAGAAACCAATCATGTAGCCATGTAGTTGAAGCCACAGGCTATGAGGTCCCTGAACAACCTGTGAGCCTTTCACCAACATACCACTGCACTCATTCACCAAATCTCAAAAGTCATTATTATCACACATGGTTGTTGTTGTTGTTGTTGTTGTTGTTATTATTATGAATTATTATGGATATGATTCTTACTATAACTATATCATATGGACAAGATCCCCAAGTTACTTCAAACAACAGACATATATTACATTTGTGCAAATAACAAACTTGAAACTTGAACTTGAGTTAAAGTAGAGATCCCCAAGGTAAAATACCCCCACCAGGAAGAGTAGAAGCTCCTCCCTTTAGACCTCCACTGGAGTAACAGTACTAAAGTATGTACCTTCAGATGTACTGAAGTATGGAGAGTAACAGGAGCATGGTTTATTATGGCTCTAATGTCCTATTATCATTTCTGGAACAGGACTCTTCATCAGCTCAGTGTAGGGGTGGAGACTCTAGTGTCTCTCAGTCCACCAGTCTTTAATAGAAGCTCATTCATTAGTCTGGCACTGACGTCTATTCTAATGATCACAAGCACTTAACACTAAAGGAGAACAGGTTCCATTAGCTAGAACCCAGCTCTGTCCAACAGGTCTAATCAAGCTCAGAACAAAGAGGCCACTGAAGCCTGACTGGTGGGCTTCGTGTTATGTTTCTATGCTCATGTAACCCAAAATGGAGGGAGCGATTGGGCCGTAGTGTAGTGGAGTAAACAGTGAGATACTAGACTTTAAAATGTGGTGGAGGTAAAGTAAACACACCCCCAGACCACATTTACTGTCCCCCACTGTTTACTGGTATCTATTCCAGGTTACATGGAGCATATTGCTGCCAAAGGACTAGACAACAAACAGTTAATACTGGCTGCCAAAGACTTGGACAGTCCTGTATGCACTTCATACTCGAAGTACTGCATTGGAAGCTTTGCAGTTCGTTCCAAGTGCCGCCCACTAAACTGAACTGAACTTGAATGGCAGTCTCCAGGCCATGGATGCTGCTCATAACTGTTTGCTGCAGAGCCTAAGCACTGTTCCTCTGTGCCTTGCTTCTGATTATGTTTTGTACGCTGCTGTACCGCTGAATATTTCTGCCGCAGACGCCCGACAAATTTGCCTGTTATCAGAAAGTTAAACACAGACACAAAGTTCCCCTTCTGTCCTTCACGGGACTGAAACTAAATAAGGTCAAATCAGCAACCCGAGCATTTCATCCAGCTATCCACTAATGCAGAAAACCCAGCCCCTCCTAGAGCTCTTTTCATTAATCGCGGGGTTCGCGTGAAACCTATTTTAAGGTGATGGAAATCGGATACCCTGCTGCCAGGGCGTCACTCCATGGGGTCCTATAAGACCTCCTCATCAGCGGTGGAGGAGAGAGATGAGGGAGACCCCAACATCAGGACGACCACGGTGAGTCACTTCAGCTACTTCCAGAATAACAATGAGAATAAATGGAGGAAAAATGACTTTTTACCATATTGGCTTTAATGCCAAAGCTGGTTGTTCCACTTCCTCGGTTCTACCTACTCCAGTAGAACTTCAGTTTCAGAGTTTTTAAATAGTTTAATTTTTTTCATGTTTGTTAATCTTTTCCTTAGCTCCACTTTAGTCATATTTAGATCCATTTTCCCTTTTTAAGGGGGAATTCCACTGACTTTTCAATAGCTCTGCAATCCTTGAGAATTTTGGAGATTGTTGTTTTACAGAGGTGGTGGTGATAGGAACCAGGGGTCTCAATGTCTACAATACTTCCATAGCCATTTAATGCACTGCCAAAATGACCAGAGGACCTAGAAGTGTCTTTTTCATACATTCACTGTGCAAGGGACAAAAGTGTCCAACATTTTAAAACTTGATTTACTTTAAATGCATGTTAATTATACAGAGATTTTATTTCAGGCAAACCAGGAGCATTCCTGTTGGTCCATTCAGTGGTCCATGAAATTGTTATGTAATGTAAAGTGCAGTTGGTTTTCTCAAATTAAAGAAAAAAAGAGAAATTGAGAAATGTGTTACTTATCGCTGTTTTAAAGAGTGAAAAGATAACAACATTTCTTTGATCATTTTGCCCTGCATGAAAAATAATTATCTGTCCAAATTTAAACCTATGTTCTAGATATCAGACAGGGTATTAACAACCACTCCTTGAAATAACTTTCTGCAAGCATATAAAGACATTGCAGACATCTGGTTCTCATCACAACCGAAGGGCTCAAGTCAAAATCAAAGTAAACTTTGTCATACAGACTTTACAACAAGTAGTGAACAACTGAATGAGATTGCGACTCCGGTGTGCAAATATAACAAAGACAAGTACACACAGCCAACAGGCAGACATATTGGACAGACATAAAATAAATATGGACAATTTTAAAATGCTGACTTTTATTTATTTAATTTTTTTAGGAAAAATGTGCACAATATTGCACATTTGGTGGCATTTTAGTCAATTCTTAATCTGAAAGTGTCTCTGGAATATAGAATTACATATCACAACCCTTTGAATAACAGTAGCCTTTGTAAAATTAACAGAACTAATATTCCGAACACTACAAATAGAGAATTTAAAAAATCCTGTTTAACTTGATTTACTGAATTATAATGTGAGATACTGAATAAAAAAACTGTAAAAAGAATAAATGATTAAACAAGATTAATCATGATTTCAAGATAAATATAAATATTGGTGCTCTTTAAGTATTAACAATGTCCATAATGTGCTCTGAAAGGCATATTATCATGTAATTAATCACAATACCGGAAAAAAGAAGTAGCTTCCATAAGTACTAACCTCAATGATCACTTCTTAAAAGTTGCCGGAACTACTTTTCCATGTAACTCTACGAAACTCTCCACCATGACTAAATTAAAGCAGTTTTAGTCCAAAATGATCTCAAAACTACTGTAAAACCATGCGTCCGACACCAGACATTGTATTTCTCAACTATTTCCTGTCATAACTCTCTATCTGAAAGCTTTTAGAGGCACTAACTACTTTGGACATCTGGTTCCCATCACCACCACATTGTACAATTCTTAATCCGCAAGCTTCTCCAGATCTTAGCATTTTTATCAAATCCAACAGAATGGCTTTCTACCATTTACCAGCCTTTTAATTCCAGTGAAACATTCTGAAATTTTTCAGAATTCTTTTTTTAGGATTCTGTTCTGCTGGTTACTCTGCTGTAGCTAGCACTGTTTACTTTGTCACCCGTTCGTTTTAAACCAAACAGAAAAGCTGTAGCCAAACACAGTGTGTTTCATATCCCTGGTCCTGGAAACACCCTGCCCTTTAACAGACCCCCTGCAACTGTAAGAGGGCTTGTCAAGGGAAAGTTCCAGGACCAGGGTGGCCAAACAAATGTAGCCCTGTGTTGAGGGATGCCGGATGCGGTCTACGGGAAGTCGGTCCTATGGTAAAATAGGGACCATCATGGAACAAGCTTAAAAAAACCTCCCCCCTAACCTCTTTTAGTGCCGACGTTAGTCGTTATGTGTGTAAAGGGACACTTTTACCTGAGGACGCGGTCTCTGTTTCCTCCATTTCCGCTAACGCGCGCGCTACCTTTTTATGGGCGTGGCTCTGCTGGCTCGCCCACTTTGGCTCGGCTGTGTCTCTCGATGGAGGAGGAGGAGGAGGAGGAGAGGAGGGGGGTGGTGTTGATAATGAGCATCATCATCATGATGATGGTGTTGGTGGTGGCGGTGGCGAAGCCTTGTTGCCCCTGTAATAAATCCCCAGGCGCGCGCACTGCTCGGCACAATGAGCTTTTCCTGCATAGCACGCGCACCTGCTGCTCTCTCACCGCTCGCTGCATATCCGTAAGTCCAGCCTGCATATTAGTACATTACAGATAGCTATAATCTTCTATAATCATATTTATTCAGTGCACTCGGTCTGAAATAACCTGCTAGAGCTTGCAACGTGGATGCTGTGCGCAGGAGGAGAGAAGGAGGTGCGTTTCTCCTTCTGTACTGTGCTGATAGACATTACTGTGTCTGCTTTGTTTGACTTGGTTGGCATGCAGCTGACCTTTTTGCATTGACTAATCTGCTGTACAGGAGGTCAGTGAAGGGTCAATCTAAAAGGACTTTGCTTTGGAGGTGTTTAATTGGTTGGCTGCTCTTTCATTAAATGGCTAAAAGGAACTGAAATGACCATCAGCATCTATCTGGCATTCCTTTGGCCGGGTCACAGATAAGGAATTCTGTATTCGTGTATTTCTCTTGTGTGTGTGCTCGATCAGGGGGTACAGTGGAGGTGGGTTATCATCTACAACACCATGATGCTTTTCATCTCAATCAATCAAGCCAGTTCTAGTCTCTGCTGAGCCCGTCTGGCGAGACCGTGTTGTCTTATCGCCAGGATTCGTATCACTTTGACAAATATTTGTGGTTGAGATTGTGAGGAGGCTCCAAGGAGTTTGAGAGCGGTTATGTAAAGAGCAAAAACAAACCAGACAGGGTTTTGTAGGAACACGATTTCAACGGGCTGGCCAAAGGTAAGTAAACAATGTCAAACTGGACATTACAGGACAACACGCATGTGTGGACACTGATACGGATAGCCGGGAAGTCTATGGGCACAATTTGGCACACTTTGGCACCTATGCCAATTTCCAGTGACATGTTATGAAGCAGACACCATGTAATATATGACAATTAGTCTATTGAGTTACAGACTGTAGTCCATCTGTTTCCTCAATGGTCAGGACCCCCACAGGACCACCACAGAGCATGTATTATGTGAGTGGTGGATCATTCTCAGCACTGCAATGATAATGACGTGGTGGTGGTGGGTTAGTGTGTGTTGTGATGGTGTGAGTGGTTCAGACCTTAATGTCACTGCTGGACTGAGAATTGTCCACCAACCAAAACTATCCAGTCCAACAGCGTCCTGTGGGTAGAGTCCTGTGGGCAAAGTCCTGTGGGTAGAGTCCTGTGGGCAGCATCCTGTGACCACTGATGAAGGACTAGAGGATGACCAGCACTGCACTGTGCAGCAGCAGATGAGCTATCGTCTCTAACTGTACATCTACAAGGTGGACCAGCGAGGTAGGAGTGTCTAATAGAGTGGACAGTGAGTGGACACAGTGTTTAAACACTCAAGCAGCACTGCAGTGTCTGATCCACTCACACCAGCCCAACACACACTAACACACCACCACGACGTCAGTGTCACTGCAGTGCTGAGAATGATCCACCACCCACATAATACCTGCTCTGTGGTGGTCCTATTGGGGTCCTGACCACAAAAGAATAGGGTTAAAGGGGGCTGACAAAGTATTCCAAGTATATACAATACAGTATAAGTACCTGGGAACTTGCTATATAAAAACTCAGTGGCTTCTTTATGTTCTAAAGGTGCCTCCCATCGTGCAGCTGTGAGAGCATCATGGCGGCTTTTAAAGGCATTTGGACGAAGCCTTTCTGGCGAGCCGTCTCTGGTGAGTTCTTAGCCACGCTGATCTTCGTTCTTCTGAGCCTGGGCTCCACCATCAACTGGGCATCAGGGAAAGAGAACCCACCTCCCGCAGACTTGGTGCTCATCTCCCTGTGCTTCGGCCTGAGCATCGCTACAATGGTGCAGTGTTTTGGTCACATCAGCGGAGGCCACATCAACCCAGCTGTCACCGCTGCCATGGTGGTCACCCAGAAGCTGAGCCTCGCTAAGGCCCTGTTCTACATAGCTGCTCAGTGTCTGGGAGCCATCGTAGGGGCAGGAGTTCTGTTCCTGGTTACACCAAGTGCTGTTAGAGGCGGACTGGGCATCACAGCGGTGAGATGCTTTGTCGGCATGTTTTGTGTGTGTTTGGATGAATTTATTGGTCGTGATATCGGAACCATTGCCCCAGCCTTAGCCATAGCCTTAATTTGCATGATTATGTTCTATTGCATAAGTCATTTAAGCCTTGAGACTTGTAAACTGGGATTGTGGTTTGTTTCGAGCAGGTTAATCCCAGTATCTCAGTGGGCCATGCACTGGTTGTGGAGCTTCTGATCACGTTTGAGCTGATCTTCACCATCTTCGCCACCTGCGACCCCAAACGCAACGACCTGAAAGGATCGGCTGGCCTTGCAATCGGCATTGCTGTAGTCATCGGGCATCTGTTTGCGGTTAGTGAACCTCATGCGTTAGCAGTACTTCCCCATGCACTGATGTGTTTTCCCTGCTCTAACACACCTGATCCATCTCCTCAGCTAATTATCCAGCTCTTCATGGTTTGTTGGAGCAGGGAAATGAGAAACCGAAGACCATAGAGGCCCCGAGATTGAGTATAGAGGGCAGCGACCAGCGCCAGTGGATTGACCCCACTTCAATAGAGTTTGGTTCTTAGCCTAAACCAACACACCTTTTTGAGACCCCTTGATTACCCGGAGCTCGTACGTCTGTTATATTGGGATTGAGACTAAGCTCTGCAGGCTATATGAGAAGGGTGCCCCCTGTTATTGAGTACTAGGGTTGGAAAACGAGTCAATAAACCAGTCTAGGCTAATAAAGCCACCAGCTTGACTTTGAAACTGGTCAGGAAATTTCTAGTCAGAAAATTATTTATATAGACATCTTTGGAAAACAATTTCTCGCTGGGTGGCCTCAGACGTCCTACCTGTTACCTAAACAGTCGGCACAGCCGTAGCAACTGACTCCCAAAGTAAACTCTCAAGTGAGTTTGCCCAAAGCTGTGCCTAGATACAGCAATATTAAACACACCTGTCTGTTATCCTAATCTTTCTTCTTTGGCCTTTTCTTTATGTTGATAATGCATGCCAGGGAAAATGTGCAGATCCGTTTCTTGGAGTAGACATACAGCATAAAGCAAAACAGCCCACTAACGGCTACAATGTAGAGATGCTGATTGTAAGAATGACTAAAATGCCTAAAATGAGATTTTCAGTATAAGCTCTGAGACAGTTCAGACATTAGATTAGGCACCGCCTGCTGGGGGACATAGTTAGCATGCTCATTTGATTTCGTAAATGGGATCATTTAAATCCGCAGCCTCATCCGGGATTTTGGAACAACAAAGTTGCAGCCCTGGCACTAATGAAGAGGCAGAAAGTCTGCATTCCCCTTTTGAAAAGTCATAAGCCAGTCTCTAAAGGCCGTATAATGCAGTATCTGAATGGCTTCCATCGGTTTGCCTAATAATTGGATATTTAGTTGTAGGCGTATGGGAAAGCCTCAGTGTGTCAGTGCATGGAGCTTTCGCTGCTTTCTCTCAGGGGGTTAAGCCTCAATGAACAATGTTAGAGGCTTTCTTTCCCATTAGTATTGGTAATAATGAATCCTTGGCCAATAGCGACCAATGTGACAAATACACTCATCATCAAAAGAAGAGCTGCACACTGAAGGAGGCGTGGGGTTGCAGTGCTGTTGGGAGGGAAGATAAAGATTACCAGGAACAATAAATGATGATACATTTAGACTGATATGGGGAATATTTATTGAGCTACACATACAGAAGTATGTCTCTCAGGGCGTAGGGTGCCATGGAGCTCGATATGGAGCTGTAGAGGTTCCTAATGGCTTCCTGTGATAATCCATCCCATGCAGCTTGAATGTTCTCACACAGTTCCTGCAGATTGTGCGGTAGTGGTGGAGGTGGCATGACCAGGCCTTCTGGACATCTGACACGTAACAAGAAACTCCTCCTTTTGACGCTGACCTGGGGCCTCTATGCATTTGGTCTCCACCAAGACTCGTCACTGAAGATGTCCCGCTGCCATTCTGAGCCACTCCATGACAGTCTGGCACCACACCACTGCAGTCTTTGGTGACGTCGATGCGGTGTTACGGGCAGTCGTCGTAACGGTCTGCGGACATGTGGTCCTGTGTCGTGCAGCTGTTCACATGTCTCATGATGTCAAACCTACCCAGCAGTTTTCAACTGAAGCACAGATTATAAGTTTGGCAATGTTTTGAACATTTTTGAAATTTGAATTAAGTCCTTGATTTTAAACTTTGGATGACATGGCTTGAGATTTCGGCTTCAAGTAGAATTGTTCCTATGTATAATCTATTTTTTATAGCCGTAATGTTTGCAGCTTAGAGATGACACATGACAGGGCGAGTAATTGTCCATCTAATGAGGGCTGAAGTCTCTGTGCCACCCTGGCAACATCTACCTTGCATCTGGGAATGCAGACAACCCAGACAATTGTGGGAGAACATTGGGCAGAGATATTTTTTAAATGAGCTCTGGATTTAGCGTCTCAGAATGTAGAAGGCAACCATCTTGTTTTCAGTCACCAGCCACTCGCACCAACGCATCTGGAAGAGAATCGCTAGAGCATTATGTAAGCAGGACATTTGTGCAGAGCGTAGTGTACTAGGCAACAGCTGTGTTACCGTAGTGTTTGTACTTTGCCAAGCAATTGGATCAGGAGGAACAGAATCATCCCGAATTCAAAAAACACTTTTCCACACCACATCACACAGTGGGTGTGTGATATCTGATGCAGCATGTATGTGTGTTTATACATATATATATATATATATATATATATATATATATATGTATGTATGTATGTGTGTGTGTGTGTGTGTGTGTGTGTGTGTGTATTGTATATATATATATATATATATATATATATATATATATATATATATGTATGTATGTATGTATGTATGTATGTGTGTATATATATATATATATATATATATATGTGTATAGTAGGTTTACACATCGAGACAATACACACACACACACACACACACACACACACACACACACACAGTTCCCCATATTTTCATTTATATATATATATATATATATATATATATATATATATATATATATATTGACACAACACAACACATCACACACACATACACACATACACACATATACTACATATTCCCCTATATGTGTTTTATATATATATATATATATATATATATATATAAATATTTTTTTTAATTATTATTTCATTATTATTTTATTTATTTATTTATTTTATATTTTTTATTATTATTTATATTTATATATATATTTTTAATTTTTATTAGATTATTAATATTATCAAATTAGTCTTATTAGATCACATCAACCTTTGATGTTCCAGAAGTGTTTTGATAAATCATGAATCCTTCATGTAATCCAAAAAAAATAATGATGGGGCCAACTAATAAATAATGTTGGTAAAAATAACACAGGCTAATCTTTAATAAGACGTTTCACCAGCTGTGTATATATAGCATAGCCCTACACTATATACTCAGGCAGCCCGTCCACTACTAGAGTGTGAGCCCAAGCGATATGCTAACGACATTGATATGCATATTGGTCTGCATATTTCTCAAGTTGTATATTGTTACAGATCCCTTATACTGGAGCCAGTATGAACCCAGCTCGCTCCTTCGGACCTGCAGTCATCACATGGAGCTGGGAGAGCCACTGGGTAAGAGCGTCTTTTGTCGTGTGTAAAAAGAAGAACGGCATGTCGTAGCTCAGTTTTCCCTGGAGTTCATTGATGTGAAAGCTGGTCCCACCTGCTGCACCAGAGGTTAGCCATGAGGCTAATTATGTTATCAATGCAGGGACGCTATTGCAAACTGTAATTCAAGAAGGTCACATATCCATGCCCTCCTGCCAAGAGCAAATACACACCTGATCCTGTGCTCCTCAAGGGCATTTCTATTTCTTCATAAGGATAAAGGTTGATACTATGTTTGCAGAGCAATCAATGTCAGTAATGTCACTGGGTTTAAATGAAGCATGAGGTGTTGACGGGTTCCAAGCACCTGTAGTAAGGGGTCTTCATGTTGGCCGCTTGGGTCATTTAAAGTGAGACTGTATATGAAATTTACTAGTATACCCGTGTTAGTGCTACGCATCGTCTATACCAGTACTGGGTGTATGTTTAATTGTTGGTATACTGTATTTGTGGTATGTTTTGTCTATACCAGTATACCTGTAGTCTTGGTATATACCATCTATATCAATATGTCGATATTAGTGGTATATAGCATCTATTCCAATAAACCTATATAGGTAGTATATACCGTCTGTACTGGTATACCTATGTTTTTGGTCTATACAGGTCTGCCTGTATTGCTGCTATACCTCATCTATACTGGTATAACTACATATTGTCTATACATGTATACCTGCTATAGTTGTGTTCACCTTGATTGATCTACATTGGTACTATATATTGGCTATACCAGTATAGTGGTTTTGGTGCTATGCCTATAGCTGTATTGGTGCATAATTGCCCGTAGATACATAAACCTCCTATACATCACCTACACCAGTACATAGCTGTATAGGTGGTATACACTGTATAATATATATGCTGGTATGCCTAAATACTTGTATGTTTATATATCTCATGGATTGGTGTTGTATATTGTCTATACTGGTATACCTGGATTGGAGTTGTATATTGTCTATACTGGTATACCTGGATTGGTGTTGTATATTGTCTATGCTGGTATACCTGGGTTGGTGTTGTATATTGTCTATACTGGTATACCTGGATTGGAGTTGTATATTGTCTATACTGGTATACCTGGGTTGGTGTTGTATATTGTCTATGCTGGTATATCTGGGTTGGTGTTCTATATATTGTGGTATACCTGGTTTGGTATGTATATTGTCTGTATGTTGGTTTGGTGTTCTATATTGTCTATACTGGTATACCTGGATTGGTGTTGTATATTGTCTATACTGGTATACCTGGATTGGAGTTGTATATTGTCTATGCTGGTGTACCTGGATTGGTGTTGTATATTGTCTATGCTGGTGTACCTGGATTGGTGTTGTATATTGTCTATGCTGGTGTACCTGGATTGGTGTTGTATATTGTCTATGCTGGTGTACCTGGATTGGAGTTGTATATTGTCTATGCTGGTATACCTGGATTGGTGTTGTATATTGTCTATGCTGGTATACCTGGTTTGGTGTTGTATATTGTCTATGCTGGTATACCTGGATTGGTGTTATACATTGTCTATACTGGTATACCTGGTTTGGTGTTGTATATTGTCTATACTGGTATACCTGGTTTGGTGTTGTATATTGTCTATACTGGTATACCTGGATTGGTGTTGTATATTGTCTACGCTGGTATACCTGGTTTGGTGTTGTATATTGTCTATGCTGGTGTACCTGGATTTAGCTGTCCAGATATATAACCTGTGTATTTGAATCAGTCTGGGTCCCTGTTTCTCCATGCAGCATCTCTTGAAACGTGGCTTGTTGTCCCTGCACAGTTACACCTGGGTTAACTCATCACACAGTGATAATTACATGGTGATTAACTAAAACTGTTCTGGAGTGGAGTAAACACCTAACAGTGCAGTACTGTGGTCTTGTAAGACTTCAGCTGCACCCGCGTACACTAGGTCATGACACTTAGGCTGCCATTTGAGCTCTGACATAATCCTGAATTCTTGAAAACGAAAGTGACAGCTGGACTCCCTCTATTCCAAAAATTCCAGCTGAACTGCTGAGATAACTGAACCAAAACAGGGGCAGTATATACTATATACAGCTACATACTACCTCACCCAAGAGTCCACCCACACCTGTTTAAAATACCCCTTCCAATACAATGAGCAGAGCAGCTGACTGAATGCAGTTTAGAAGGAAAAATAATATTTCGTATTTGTGCAGCTATAATTAGGACACGTGTTACGTTATCCGAAGTGTATCTTCCCAGAGACAGATGTGATTTGGCAGCTTCGCTGGATTTCCAGTCCTGCCACACGATCCCATGTCCTGCTGACAGCTTCTGCTTAGGCTCGAAGAGTCCATCCTTAGAATAGCATAACTTTTTATGTGTCGCCATCAAAACAGCGGTATTCTGTCCCCACCCCATTGCTCAATCACAGTACTATCACCAGGGTCACATTAAGTGTGATGGGGAGTGTACATGCTGTCACCGTTTTCCTTCCTTCTCATGTCGCTGATTTACCTTGTCTCCTCCCATTAGTGGCTTTTCTAATTGTTGATGTTTCCATCTGCATCCAGCCCTTTGTGAATGAGATTAGTCCCATTTAGTTATATTGTGAATAGTTGGCCCCAGAAGGAAGTGTGGGATTTTAATGTTATTGAGAAGGAGGAACAATAAACGATGATACATTTAGACTGATATGGGGAATATTAATTGGGCTACACAAACAGAAGTAGCGTCTCTCAGTATGGCATCGGACAGCCATGTTTGATAACGCAACATGCCAGACGTCACAGCATGGAGTTGTAGAGGTTCCTATTGGTGTCCTGTGATAATCCATCCCATGCAGTTGAATATTCCCACACAGTTCCTGCAGACTGCGCAGTACGGGGTGGAGGTGGAGTGACACCAGGCCTTCTGGACATGTGAGAACAAACCGGTCATCTTGGGGCTGACCCTGGTGCCTCCACACATGGATTCATTGGTCATCTTCACCAAGACTAAAGCGTAACTGTAGATGACCCGCTGCCATTCTGAGTCGGTCTATAACAGTGTGGCACGACACCATTGCAGTCGTTGGTGATGTTGACATGGTGTTAAGGACAGTCGTCATAACGGTCTGTGTGCATGTAGTCCTGCGTCATACAGCCGCCTGCCAATGGTGCTGGCACTGACAGGATGTCTCATGGAGGACATCACTGCTCACTGAATATCTACAACTGTGACTGTTGGATCAGTCAAGTCCAACAATAAGGCCAGTCCTTGTGTACGTCTCATGCAGCCGAGCGTGAAACTTTAATCATTTGCATAGGCCACAATGCCAAACCTACCCAAGTTTCATTCCTCTCGGTTAATTTATGACTGGTATTGTACCCAGAAAAGAGCAGGACATGCTTTGCAGCTACCCTATAATAGAACCCGTTGGGGAGTCACCCAGTATAGTCAGCGTGTGTGCGGTTTAAACGTACTCCTGTTATAATATCTCTGTAATCTGATTACTGTGTCTTTTACTGTAACTGTAATAGAATTGAGACAGTTGGTTATTTATTTCTTTATTTTGCATCCTGATTATATAACCCAATCGTATGTAATCTGTTACAAGCTGATCATTGAGTACATCCTCATGAACTTGATATCGGTGAGCTGGCAAAGTGAACATCTCACTTTGCATAACTTGGGTGTCAAAAGGGTGGCCATACAACATGCTAGGGGGGCACTGGCCTCTCTGGTCACTCCTTGGCTTTGCTCCTGCATGGGCATCAACTATACAATGGAAATGCATCAGAATCATTTATAAATGATCCATATTCATTGGTCGTTTTATCAGCTCCACCATATTGGAGCACTTTGTGGTTCTACAATTCCAGACTGTAGTCCATCTGTTTCTCTGTACCCTTTATTACCCTGTTCTTCAATGGTAAGGACCCCCACAGAGCAGGCGTTATTAGCGTGGTGGGTCATTCTCAGCACTGCAGTGACATGGACGTGGTGATGGTGTATTAGTGTGTGTTGTGCTGGTGTGAGTACATCAGACACAGCAGTGCTGCTGGACACCACTGTGTCTGGGCTGGACTGAGAATTGTCCACCAACCAAAACTATCCAGCCAACAGCGTCCAGTGGGCTGCATCCTTTGACCAGCATCCTGTGGGCATTGTCTTGTGACCACTGATGAAGGATTAAAGGATGACCAACACTAGACTGTGCAGAGCTGTCGTCTCTGACTGTCCATCTACAAGGTGGACCAGTAAGGTAGGAGTGTCTAATTGAGTGGACAGTGAGGGGACACAGTGTTTCAACACTCCAGCAGCACTGCTGTGTCCACTCACACCAGCACCACACGCTAACACACCACCACGACGTCAGTGTGTACTTGTAAGTACTCAACCCATTGGTTTGTGCTTTGGCATTGTTCCCTACCAACTAATGCCAGTCTCCACTTCCCTCTAGGTGTACTGGGTGGGGCCCATTTTAGGTGGGATCCTGGCGGCGGCACTGTATGAGTACTTGTATTGCCCAGACCCTGAGCTCAAGAGACGCTGCAAGGAGCTGTTCATCAAAGACACTTCCGGAAAGTACAAAGAGGTGGAATGTGCCAACAACCATCATGCGGGAGAACCAGATGACATTGTGATCAAGCCTGGTTCCTCCTGCGATGAAGAGAAAGGTGAAAAGAAGGAGTCTTTCCAGGATTCGACTGGGGATGTTCTGTCCTCTGTGTGACTTCTGTGCAAGCTGGAGATGGAGACAAGTGTTTAGGGTCTTCATAACAGGCCCTCAGTTAGCCCTCACCTGCTGCAAGTGAAGGAAAACTTTACCTGGGAAAAATACGGAAAATGCTAATGTGGTTAACACACCATGCTAGCATGCAAAAAGGTCTTACTAGCTTTTCGTTCATAATTAGCTGCATTAGCATTTTTCGGCAAAGTTGCCTTGCAAGACCCAAGCCTCCAGCCTCGTCTCAGGGAGAACAATTTCAGACAGGACATCCACAAGTGCATATTTCAGCTGATGGAAGTGCTCTCTGTTTTCTGTTCACCACAGCCATATCCGAACGGAATTGCTTCTTTCGCTCGACTTCCTTTCACGTGAACGAACGTTCATCCAAAGCCATCCTCACATTTATCATCCGGCGATGTGAGAAACTATGTGAAATGAAGATCAACGAACAACCCAGGCAGCCATTACCCTGACATAAATGGATTAGCGTTCCGTGTTATATATGAAGATGTTATGACATCAGATATTCTACAGTCATTAAGGAAATTACTCAGCTCATGTTATGATGGATTGAGGTTGGGATTAAAGACGGTCTGAAGCAGGCTGGTAGGGCTCTCACCATCTCCACACAAAGCCAAGGCTGTTATACCTTTAGACCTTTAGTCATCCCAAGATATTCATTTTCCTCATTTGTGGTTATTTTGTTAGAATGTAAATCAGTTAATCCCTTGTAATCTCAGTCTTCCATTTTTTCTTCTTTCTTTCTTATTTACACCTTTAAGACTTTTCATACAACTAGCTGACCCCTCAAAATCGAGAGTAATTGAGAGTTTTAAAAGGGCTAAAGCCACAACAGCAGTTATGCCAATATAACATTTGCCCTTTACAGCAGTTATGCCAATATAACATTTGCCCTTTACAGCGGTTGAGGCAATTTTGCATTTGGCCCTTAACAGCAGTTGAGGCAATATTGCAGTTGGCCCTTTACAGCAGTTGAGGCAATATTGCAGTTGGCCCTTTACAGCAGTTGAGGCAATATTGCATTTGGCCCTTTACAGCAGTTGAGGCAATATTGCAGTTGGCCCTTTACAGCAGTTGAGGCAATATTGCAGTTGGCCCTTTACAGCAGTTGAGGCAATATTGCAGTTGGCCCTTTACAGCAGTTGAGGCAATATTGCAGTTGGCCCTTTACAGCAGTTGAGGCAATATTACATTTTGCCCTTTACATCCATTGAGGCAATATTGCACTTTGCCCTTTACATCCATTGAGGCAATATTGCATTTGGCCCTTTACAGCAGTTGAGGCAATATTGCGTTCGGCCCTGTACAGCAGTTGAGGCAATATTGCATTTGGCCCTTTACAGCAGTTGAGGCAATATTGCGTTCGGCCCTGTACAGCAGTTGAGGCAATATTGCGTTCGGCCCTTTACAGCAGTTGAGGCAATATTGCGTTCGGCCCTGTACAGCAGTTGAGGCAATATTGCATTTGGCCTTTTTCAGCAGTTGAGGCAATATTGTATGGAATTGCACTGTGGCTAACTACAGAAACAGCACTGCTCAGTCACTAGTCGGAACTCTGTTAACTCATCTCTATTAGCTATTCATTCAGTTATAGCAAAGTTAGCCTGAAGTATTACCCTAATGACCCTAAAGTCTAACCTAGCAATTTACAGAAATTCCTACAGTGGGGTGATAAATTAAAGAAAAACACAACATAAGGTACGGTGGTGGGCCAGCTGCCCGAACAGCTCCAGCACTATTCAGAGGAACAGCTCTTCCAAGTGATATTCCCTCCACTGGTGTCTTGCATTGCAAGAAAATAATATCTTGGCAAGTAAAGGTATCTTATATCTACATTAAATATCTTAAAATTCTCATTTTGAGATTGTTGTAAGCTCCTTGTATGATTATTTTATTTCCAGATATTTTCACTGTTTTGGCCAAATTATCTGCCAATACAGTAAAAAAAGGTGACATAAAAATGACTTAAATTAAATTAGAGTCAGCTTATTAAAGCACTTATTTCCAGACAGTCTTAAAATGACAACTTTAATATATATCAAGAAGATATAACATAATTTTACCTACCAGAATGCATCATTTTTTACAGTGTGATCATTGATGTATAGAGTGCCGTCTAACATGTTGGGCCAAGATCTCTTGTAGGTGTCCAATTAAATCAACATCTGTTGACCGTGAAGGCCACAGCTTATATCTTCCACCATGTACATACTCATCAAACCATTCAGTGACCCCTTGTGCCCTTTGGAGGGGGAGTTGTTCTGCTGAAAGAGACCACTCCCATTAGGGAAGTCATGTTTCATCATAGGATAAAGGTGACCACTCAGAATATCTTCTTAATGATTTGCAGTGACCCTTCTCTCTAAATAGAGTCAGACCGTGCCAGCAAATGCCCCACAGACCACTTCACTCTAGGGGTCAGTCATATGATATGGGGGGTGGGTTATCAAGGAGAACAGGGAAAGCCATGTCTGGGTTTTTTATCACAAGAGTTTGGAACAGTAAAGTGACCACACAGTGAACACACGCAGTTGGAAGGCAGTAAAGTACACAGTCAGTCAAAAGTTTAGAAACACCCAACTACATGGATGATGTTGGTGATCCTATAGACTCTACAGGCTGACACTTAACTGGTCCAGCTGATGAGATATCAGAATAATACATATCCTGATAGACCACATATACTCTTGATGTATCCCAATATCGGGGTTGCATCGTTTAATATCTCTAGTATCTCTTTTTAAATTCAGTTTCACCAGATGGTTTATTCCAACACATTTCCATATACTGTACCCGTCAAAAGTTTAGAGACACCCAACTAAATGGATGTTGGTGATCTTAAAGACCCTACAGGCTCACACTTAACAGCTCCAGCTGATGGGAGCCTGAAACAGCACATATCCTGATACACCACATATACTCTTGATGGATCCCAATATTATAGATATAACTAGAAAAGTGCATTTCCTGAAGGAAACGCGGGATGGTTGTGCAGCTTGCTCAGTGAAGAACGAAGGATGAGTAAACGAGTGCGGGTCAGTATGACTGTTGATTAGCATCTGGGGGCCTGTCCTTACATACATGAAGTTTTGTGGCTCTTGGTCGAACAAAAGCATTACTGCTTGGTTTGGGTCGAAAATGACTGGGACTTTATAGGAGGAACGAGGGATGAATAAACAACAGATAGACGAGTGCGGGTCAGTGCGGCTGTGCACTAGTGCTTGGGGACCTCCCCTTAGTGAGTATGTGACGTTTCCTGGTTCTCAGGCGAAGTAAACAACCGGGTTTGGTTTGGGTCGAAAATGACTGGGACTCTAGGGGTGGATTGAGGGATGAATAAACGACAGATAGAGGAGTGCGGGTCAGTATGGCTGTGGATTAGTGCTTGGGGACCTGCCCTTGGTGTGTATGTGAAGTTACGCGCCTCTAGGCCGAACCAAACAGCCGACTTTAGAGGGGTTCAAAAATGACTGGGAGTCTATGGGAGGAACGAGGGATGGGAAAGAAAGAGGAGAAACAAACGAGTGAACGGGTCAATCAAACACTGTATTGCTAGTCTTTGCTGGTGTCTCTAGGTCGAGCGGAAGTAGGTTAGATAGGCACGTGTTTTTCGATCCTATTCATTCTCTATGGGAAAAAAATTCCGGAAAATTCCTTCCTTCTCGGAATCATCCGATCAAAAAGCTGTATACAAGCCCACATCAGCGGATCATACCGGACCTGGTAATATGAACCTCCACTGCAGGTTAAAGCTAGTTTATGCCCCTGTAAAGTTCAGTTCTGAGGTTTTTAAGGTGGACTGTAGAATTCCATGTGTGCTATTTCACAGTGGGATGTATTTGATCACTTTACTGTACAGTAAAGCATTAAGATAAATATATGAGGGCCTGCTATGAGCAGCTGTGTTCAAACCTGTGACTGGTACCTTACGTGTGATGTGTTATATGATTGAAATTGGTGTTGGAGTATTAATTGTGAAATGAAAAATGGGTTTTGTTACATAACAGTAGTGTAATGAGTGGTAGCGGTTTGGGGCTGGGGATGGAATCGTGAGACCCTCTCTTCTGAGAAACAGCTGCTCTTTTGTTTTGTCCTTCCTTATTCCTTCCTTACTTCCTCATCCTTGACGCATGAGCATCAAGTGAAACTAAACATGCCGTTTTAAGCAGATGTCGATTTCGATCTACTGAGGCAGTTCCAGCTGAAATGAGCCTTTGTGAGTCATTGTCCTGCCACCCATGACCCAGCAGTGAACCCTTATTGAGGTCATTAAGGTCAGCTGGGCCAACGTTTGTATATATGCCATATGCTGTCAAATGGTCAACTGCATCAATCGGTACACCTGTCTGGAAGAAGCGGTACATCTTTCCCCACCACGTCCTCTTGAGATTTATCCTGTATGTTCTCACCCATCGATATGTGTGGATACATAACAGGGGTCAAAGGGGTGGGCTGAAAGGGAGGGAGATGAAGGTCAGGCTTTGAGCTGGCAGGTAAACATTCTTCCAAGTCTCAAAGTCTTAACCGTACCGATGGATGGCTCTGTGGAGGCTATGTAGGTGACAATGAAATGTAAACTAGCATTGCCTCTAGATAGTAACACTAGCTTGTATCGGACTGGATTGAACAAGCCACCCAAGCGCTAGCTCCAAGCTTACTAGCAGATATGCTGATACATATACATACTGCACTTTTTCATAGCTCCTATATTTTAGTATTGTTGGTTGAAAGCGCACGTACGTGAAAGGACACTGCAGTGGAACTTGAAGGTACTGTAGTATGCATTCTGTGGATCTACAAAGAACATACTGTAGCCTCTGCCTTTTCCAAAACGAGTATCCACCTATCATTACTCCAGGCTGGAATCTTCACAGTGGACTATTCTGAGTACAGTGGAGATCTGAGCAAAAGAGCTTGGATCATATTTTCAATAATAAGTCATTTACGGAATTTTCATTTTACGGAATTTGCTCAACTGCAACAGCTCCTGAATTTAGAGACTCTAACGAACCGTATAGGCCACAACTCAACAATGCAAAGCAATACATATACACTGCCAAGCAATAATACTATTTGGTCTCTTAATTATTATTGACTAAGCTTTGTTGACCAAATGGATGAAGTAGCTAACTGCCATTTTTCATCATCGCTATTAAAATATATTTAATTTTCTTTATTAAATTTGATTTGAAATTGTACTGTTATTTTAGCCATACTAGGAATGCAGGACCAAACATAGTCCACATTTAGTATAATACATGTTTAAGTCTATGAAATATAGTGTTACTTCTACTATAATTACTATAACAGCCCTTTGTAAGCTAATGAACTAATCAGGTTCTGATTTTGTTATTATTATTATTATTATTATTATTATTATTGTCTTAATGTTTCTTTAAACATGATTAAAATGGTTTATGTTTATACCAAGACTTTGTATGTCTTCATTGTCCCCCTGAGTATCCTTGCTGGTCTGTTCTATGACAATTTGTCATGACTGTTTGTTCTTTTGCAATTCCTTCTGGATTTATTAAATACCATAACTAGTTGTAGGTGATCGTTAAGGCCACCAGATGGCACTGCAGACCACTTTGCTGCCCAAACTGGCTGCACAGGCGCCTCCTTCTTGTTATCCAGCAGAGGGCAGTAATGGGTCCTAATATTCTGACAATCATTTTCATGATTTTAATTTAACCTGGTATTCGGGCGTAATTCCAATCAGGTTTGCAATGACTGGAGATAAATCAAACTCAGAATGAAACATCAAATTGTAAGCTTTAAACTATATCCTAACTAGGTTATAACTATATAGCTCATTACTCAGATTTGAAATTTTCAGCTGCAATCAATGTTCAATTAAATCCAAACATGACCCCCAGCTACAAACCGTAAAGTCAGTCTACTGGAGAAACTACTAGAGCGCTCAGAGCGAGCCTTCCAGATGTATGCAGTCCAATCAAAACGTCCCGAACTGTTTATCATTGCCTCCACTGTTGTGGATATGGTTCAAAAGAGCACCCCAGGAGAGCCAGGGTGAGTGGCATAATCAGCCCCGTGCAATTCGTTTTTATTGACTCATTGATCCATTTATTACATACCACCTTCTATACCATCCCCTGAAATGCTGACTCTAAACTGCTGTCTAATGAGATCAGGGACAGCACTAGCAGGTTTCACAAACTAGTCCAAGCTTAACACTGTACTTTAGAACTGTAGTGGTGGTTTCCTCCTAACAGCCACCCTCACATATCATCACTGCCTGAAGAAAACATCTATCTCCATTTGTACTTTTATGAATCGCTTGATCACAGCAGCTGCTGTTTACACTGTATGGAAATTTCATGATGAATGGATCAACTGATATGACCCCAAATTGCTTGGGAAAAAAAAAATTCTGGTTCCATTGACTTACATTAACGTAAAATTTGGTCTATGGTCTCTCCTGTAAAGTTGTCGTTTTGGAGATACTTGATTTTCTCTGCACAGTAATTAAATATATATATATATATATACAGGGGTTGGACAATGAAACTGAAACACCTGGTTTTAGACCACAATCATTTATTAGTATGGTGTAGGGCCTCCTTTTGCGGCCAATACAGCGCCAGTTCGTCTTGGGAATGACATATACTGCGTCCTGCACAGTGGTCAGAGGGAGTTTAAGCCATTCTTCTTGCAGGATAGTGGCCAGGTCACTACGTGATGCTGGTGGAGGTTCATCCTTCTTGGTGGTATGCTGACATTACCCTGGATACCGTGGCTCTTGATACATCACAAAGACTTGCTGTCTTGGTCACAGATGCGCCAGCAAGACGTGCACCAACAGTTTGTCTCTGGTATGTCACCCATAATGCTGTGTGCATTGCAGTATTTTGAGCAGAACTGTGCTCTTACCTGCTAACTGAACCTTCACACTCTGCTCTTACTGGTGCAATGTGCAGTTAATGAAGATATATGTATATATATGTGTGTATTTATATCCCTTCTCCAAAATGGTGACTTAACAGATGAAGGAAAAGCCTACTTTACCTTTGCTGTGGTTCGTTCATTATGACATTTACACACAATAGTGCTACGCCTACTTTCAAATGATATCAACCACTGGAAAATGGACATACAATGGTTACCATAAAGAGATATGTATATACAACATATGATATAGTTTACTTCTGATCTGCCCTTAGAGACCCTATAGGTGCTTACATGCTGATTTTTCTAAGATCATCTGCTGAAATGAGGAGCCAAAAAGTGACGGATATGTCTAAAGCCGTTTATAAAACAGAATCTTAAAAATGACAGCAGTGCCATGGACCTTCTATAGATAACATGATGCAATTAAGTGCTATAATACAATACCAAGTGGTGGATGTGCCATGTACTTGAGTCAAAGTAGAGATCCCCAAATATTACTCCAGTATCTACCTGCAAATGTACTTAAGTATGGAGAGTAGCAGGAGCATGGTTTATTATGGCTCTGATGTCCTATTATCATTTCTGGAACAGGACTCTTCATCAGCTCAGTGTAGGTGAAAAGACTCTAGTGTCTCTCAGTCCACCAGTCTTTAATAGAAGCTCACTGATGCCTATTCAATTCATCATAAGCAAAGAACACTGAAGGAGAACAGGTTCTATTAGCTAGAACCATTAAAAAACTTTTTGCCAACAAGTAAAGTGTCGGTTTAAGATTTAATAAGATTTTAATAAGATTTAATATTGTGTCTATCTACCCACAACGTCAGGAACAATGTTTGATCTGTTCACTGATAATTTGATGTGTGAATGTCAGTCAGTGGTTGCATTAACCCCATCCTGCTTTACCTGCCTTCCTCCAGGTGCTCCTTGATGTAGTTCAGGCCTGAAATGGATATTTCCATGGATGCCAGGAATCTATGAATAAGCTTGTTTTGTTTTGACGTGTTACGGTTTTACGCATGCATAAGCCGAAAGGAACTACAAATAATAATGTTGTGGAATAAAAAGTCAGATATTAGACTTTGAAATGTGGTGGAGTTAAAGTACAAAGTCATAAAAATGGAAATACCTCAGTAAAGTACAGATACATCATAAAACTACTTAAGTACAGTAACTCATTACATTTACAATTACATTAATTACATTTACAATTACACTAATTACATTTACAATTACACTAATTACAATTACTTCATTACTGTCCACCACTGCTCAGACACTGTGTCACCATACAACATAATGCATATGCCTTGATACAATATGACTGACTGCTCTATTCTACAATATGACACAACACAATTTCATATAACATAATATTGCAGATGTGATCGGATTCAACATGATTCGATACAGTACAGTACTATATTATGCAGGAAGGTATGATCCATACAATACAATCCACTGGTATTCAGCACAATGGTACTACTCTATACGGTATGACCCAATACTATACAACATGCTACAATGCAATACAAGTCCATACAATATGATATAACATGCCACAATATGATTCAATACAGTACTATATAATATAATATGTCATGATGCAATAGAATATGAAATGGCATGGCTGAACAGAATTCTGTGCAATACATGATACTAGTCCATACAGCAACCTGACACAATGTGCTATGATGCAATATGATTTAATACAATGTTATACCATACAATACTATACAACTCTGTAAAATATGGCATGATATGATAAAATAGAATATAATATGATTCAATATAATGCTATACAATAAGATACAGTACAGTACAATCCCATTCAATAACACACAAGGTATGGTACTATCCTATTCTATACAATATGATATGACATCATACAAAATGATTTGATATCACCTGCATTTATACAATAATCATATCATGCTATACATGGTGCTAGGCCATACAATATGATGATACATAATTTGGTGATGTTGACTTACATTGGCATTAAATGAGATTTTGGTCCTCTCCTGTACAGCTGCCGTTCTGGAGATACTTGTTTCTCTTTGGACAATGATGACCATATTTCATAATAATCATATATTTATATAATATATTATATATTATATACATAGACTCCTACTAACAGAACACAACCTGCTCAATCTCTCTTTAGTCCATTCATCATGACATTTACACACAATAGGGCTATGGGCATTTTCAAATTATATCAAAACTGGAAAATGGAGACACAATTTTGGTTCTGAGAGCAGTGATATGTATGAATACATGATGCATGATATGGTTTACTCCTGTTCTGTTGTTGTACTGTATGTATCCTGGATATATACAACACAATGATACTATATGCTATGATACAATATGGTTACTACTATACCAGTGTAATGTGGGGTTCAAGACGGTGTAATGCACTCAATAGTTGAGTGAAGGCTCCTTGGGAGGGCGATGCAGCAGGGGGCTAGCTGCTTCCCTCGACCTCCATAAAGAAATCCAGGTGAGACCCAGCCGTTCGGAGTACTGGACCATTTATTGGGCAGGGGAGCACCCACACCTCATGGTTACAATTCCAGACAACACTGCAGCAGAACATAGAGGTTACAAAAACCTCTCTTGACCATTCCACATGCCGTACTTATATAACCGTTAGCTTTGTACTCCCTCTCTCGCTCACAACATACAGCGCGCATGTGCTCAATGCCGGCACTTTAAGTGACCGTTACAACGGGGAGGCGGGATATAAGTGCAAGGACAAAACACCTAGCAAGAACACAGGGGACTACAGGGAGTATAAGAGAACAAAGAATAACAAGGAACACCTGGGAAGGGGTGGAGCTACAAACTAGGGACAGGTGAGGGGACTGACAAGGGGGTGGAGACAGGAGGAGCCAGAAACCAAAACAAACAGAAGCACATGGAACAGGACAACAAAAGGCACATGGAAGTGACAAGACAAAGAGATAACCGGAGAAAACTGAGAACAGTGACTTGACTAGGCAGGACGTGACAACCATATGATACTATACGACTAAAATACGGCAAAATATAAAAAATATAAAATATTTTAAAAAATCATAAAAGTTGATATGACATAATACAATATGCTCTGATACATATACAGTATGTTTACTGTTTTACACTGTGTTTGTTTGCACACATCTACATTATCACACTACTATATGCATACTTATTACATAACACTAACACTGGACATTAAACTGCACTACAGCCATTTCCCTGACAAGCACAGCCGTTATCACTCATGGCACGAATTCTGAGCTTGTCAAACTGGACAGCTCCTGCCTTGCTTGAGAAGAACAATTGATTGAGAAATATAAGAATTCATAAACCTATTAAGTCTAGACCCAAAACCCATGGCTGGCCTCCAAAGTCTAAACCCTAACCCCCCGAAGCCCATTTCCAGCCCTGCTTCAAGTCCATCATCTTCATGAGGCTAGTAAATGAGGGCATAAATCTGAGAAGGTGTCAATATTCCTCATTGTGTATCCAAGGCCAGGCAGGGGGCTTTAACCTTAAAGCACATTTATCAACCGGAGATGAAGCAGACTCCTCACTGTGCCAGGCGTTTCAGCATAAGCCACTAATCATACAATCTCCCATTAGCACCACTAATAGCTAAATAAATGAAGCATGGAGCTCACGAGTTAAGGTTCCATATCTCATTTTAAGCAGCCTGAAAGGAAGTAAGGAATGTTTAAGCCATGCCGTAAAGGCACGTTGTGCAGGATGGCCTTTCAATATGAATGACTCATTCCAGATATTCAATATTTACTATGGCCAAAGATAACAGATTCTTTTCAGCTATTAATTATAGATTGGATTCAAGCTAAACAAACACTTGCAGATGTTCTTTCTTTCTTTCTATCTGTCTGTCTTTCTTTTTTTGCTTTTTCTTTTCTCTTTTTTTCAGTTGCAACATTGCATCAGCGATCAGCGTGTGTAGGATGCCTGACAACTAGACAGTCAAAGAGAATTCAGAATGCTAACACACACAACTTCAAGCATGTCATTTCCCTACCAGCGATGATGTAGGGCATCAGAGAAAGTGGAGGGGGAAAAAAAACATACAGCCGAATGAACAGAATGGAAAAGAATAGGATATACATTCATCTTCAAAAGAAGAGTTAAGCCCAGAAGGAATTATGGGATTGCAGTGCTGTTGGGGAAGGAAGATAAAGGTTACCAGGAACAATGAACGATGATACATTTAGACTGATATGGACAATATTTATTGAGCTACACAGACAAAAGCAAGACCCGTCACTGAAGATGACCTGCTGCCATTCTGAGTCATGCTACGTCAGTCTGGCACGACACCATTGCAGTCTGTGGCAACACTGATGTGGTGTTAAGGGCAGTTGTGGTAATAGTCTGTGTGTATATAGTCTTGCGTCATGCAGCCATCTTCAGCCAATGTTGCTCAAAGGTGCTGGATGACTCATGGAGAGCATCACTACTCACCAAATGTCCACAGCCGTGGTTGTTGGGTCAGTCAGGTACAGTGATAAGGCCCGTCCTTGCCTACGTCACATGTGCTGCTAAGCACGAAGCTTGAATCGTATGCATGTCTCATGACGTCAAACCGACACACCAAGTTTCATTCCTGACGGTTGATTCCTTCTGGGCGCAGCTATTTGTGCAGCTACTCTTTTGACGATGTGTGTAGTAAAACTATAGCTAGATAATCAAATAGAATAGACCAAATCAGAATAGCTGTAAACATATACAGGGTGGTCACACCTCCTGGTCATTCCCCAGTTAACATACCAGATAAAAATAATGGGAATAACAGTAAAAGTATGTTGTGTTAGAGGCTGTAATGTCAATATATTCAAATATGTATTGGATTTTATCTACATTTTTCCATTTTCCAGATTTCCAAAGCAGATACCCAGATAGTGAGCATATATGAGTCTGCTGACTTGATAAGATCAGCACCATATTGGCTGTTTGCCACTGCTGGTCCACCCTCGGACCACCCAGGTTATTGCCCTGCATATAAGATCAAACTACTTTTTAATCTATTTAAACAGATTAATTTTAGACAAATATTATAAGCAGCTTACAGAAGAATAGTAATTGACTAGGTCTGATTAAAAAGGATTTAGCTGAAAATGTGGTTTCTGACACCAAGCATTATTTACTAAAGACATAATCAAAGTACGAAATGGAGGACGAATGAGTAAACTGGACTCTGAAAGTAAAACTAGTGATGAAAAGTGGCTTTTTGTTTCATACACTGCTAAACCACCAGCTAGCCACCCAGTAAAGACTGAGCAAAACACCAGTGGACCACCAGCTTAGTTGGGCCAACAGTGGTCAACCATCCTACTGCTATCAGGGAAGAGCTGCTGTAGTATTCCCACTGAGGACCCTCAGTATTTGCTAAGCTATCCGCTAAAGCTAACCAGAGTTTAGCAAACCCTTCACCCTTCCAGAGGAAGATGAAGTTACACCAGCACTATTATAAAACCTAGATGCTATGACAGTGTTTTTAGAATTCTTACTTTGCAGAAAGTCTGAGCTAGTTAAGAAGCTAATGCTGTTAGCATGTATGCTAGTGCCCACAGAACAAGTGTTTCCGTTCATATCTTTCCACTCAGCAGAGAAAAGGAAACGCTCGGTTTGATTCTACACAAGACTGTGTATAAACGTAGACAGTCGTGTGAGTGTGCTAACTGCCAAACAGGTTGGCTAATTAGCCTATTTAGATGCCTTAAAGTGACATAAAATGACCAAAAAGACCATTAAATGGTTAACTGTGGTTTTTATAAAGGTTCCAGCTGTCTCTTGAGCAGGTGGGACATGAACTAGAACTAAAACCAGAAACATACGCTCAGCTGGTTCCTGTTTGGGGTCTTGTTTTCGTATGTGCGGTGGGTAAACCCAGAAATGCTTCTTTATTAATGCCTGCAATCACACGTGTGGCTCGTGCAGATTCAGGATTATAAGACAAACATTAACCACACCAGGTCACAAAGTCATGAAGCTGTTGACCTGTTGTATCAGGGCAGCATTAGCTGTGTTATCCACCCGGAAGTAAGTTATCTGCTGCTGCGGGGTCACCTTCGTATCCTATATAGAATAGAATAGAATAGAGCACCATAGAATGGCTCAGGTTAATACAGTGATATGGTGTAGTAAAGCAACTAGGCATGAGAAGTATAACCCCCCCCCAAATTAACCCGTAGCTGGGCATAAAATGTGATGCAAAACACAATTTTATTAATTTATGAAATTTATTAATTGAAGTTATTCTTAATATATCACTGAGATAGGACACTAAGAAATTTAGTTCTTTTAATGAAAGTAACTGTTACCCTGTAACACTGCATTACTGAAAAGAACATTCAGTGGGCAACGGCTTTAGTTATGTCATTTAGTCATTTAGAGATCATAGAATAGAATAGAATAGAATAGAGGTATTAGAGTAAAAGAGAGATCATAGAATAGAATAGAATAGAATATAGGTATTAGAGTAAAAGAGATCATAGAATAAAGTAGAATAGAATAGAATAGAATAGAGGTATTAGAGTTAAAGAGAGATCATAGAATAGAATAGAATAGAGGTATTAGAGTTAAAGAGAGATCATAGAATAGAATAGAATAGAATAGAATAGAATAGAATAGAATAGAATAGAATAGAGGTATTAGAGTAAAAGAGAGATCATAGAATAGAATAGAATAGAATAGCGGTATTAGAGTAAAAGAGATCATAGAATAGAATAGAATAGAATAAACCAAAAGTAATTTTTGTTGGCTGTGCTTCTAGGTGGAACCTGCATCTGGACAACAGAGGGAGAATTCTGACTGAAGTCCAAAGCATTGATCGTAATGGTAAAATCATGGGGCTTTTAAATGTACCCAAGTACAAAATGGATTAGGTTTAAGTCTTAACACCTGGTCCAGCCTGAATACGCTTCCTTCTGCTTTACACAGCTCTCCAGCCTGCACACTCTCATTTATTCCCAGGAATAAGTGTAACGGAGAGCACGCTAGCTATCAATCCATAGCAGTAGGAAACGTTCTTGGACTGTGCCTGGAGTTAAAACTGACTGTCGCCTCAAATCATACCTCCCTCCAAAGACTGCCGTGCAGGGCTGACCACTGGTGACAAGCATTCAGCCCGATAAATAATGTTTGGTAATATTTTTAGAAGTGCATTTCTAGGTTTTATAAAACATGGTGGTGGTGTGTGAGTGTGTGTTGGGCTGGTGTGAGTGGATCAGACACAGCAGTGCTGCTGGAGGGTTTAACCACTGTGTCCACTCATTGTCCACTCTATTAGACACTCCTACCTCACTGGTCCATCTTGAAGAGGTACAGTCAGAGACGATAGCTCATCTGCTGCTGCACAGTGCAGTGTTGGTCATCCTCTAGTCCTTCATCAGTGCTCACAGGCCGCTGCCCACAGGCCGCTGTTTGCTGGATACTTTTGGTTGGTAGACGAAGATGTAAAAGGTACGTTCCAGTCATGGGACACTCATTCTTGTCTTGGGAGCTAATTAACCAATAGCCTAGCATATCGTCTCTGTCCAAAGAAGAACACATGTCTCCAAATTGCCAGCTTTACAGGAGAGGGCGAAAACCTTATTCATTTCACTGTAAGTCAATGGAACCAGACTTTTTACCAAGCAGTTGTAGCACATTTCTTTTGGTCCTCTCATCATGAAATCCCCACACAGCGTAAACAGCAGCGGCTGCATTCAAAATGTGCACGAAAGTCAAAATGGACAAAAAAACAGAGACACAGACTTTGACCTTGCTGCATTCCTGTACATGCCTCCCATGCAGCATGCACCATTAAACCAAGCAGCAGTGCCAAAACACCACCGCAGCCAGCTTGTGTTTAGGAGCCTACAGTGTCTCCACAAGGCTTCCCAATGAGAGAGAGAGAGAGAGAGAGAGAGAGAGACAAAGAGAGAGAGAGAGAGAGAGAGAGACAGATAGACAGAGAGAGAGAGAAAGAGAGAGAGCGAGAGACAGAGACAGACAGAGAGAGAGCGAGAGAGACAAAGAGAGAGAGAGAGACAGAGAGAGAGAGAGAGCCAGCCAGCTTGTGTTTAGGAGCCTACAGTGTCTCCACAAGGCTTCCCAATGAGAGAGAGAGAGAGAGAGAGAGAGAGAGAGGCAGACAGAGAGAAAGAGAGAGAGAGAGAGACAGATAGACAGAGAGAGAGAGAAAGAGAGAGAGCGAGAGACAGAGACAGACAGAGAGAGAGCGAGAGAGACAAAGAGAGAGAGAGAGACAGAGAGAGAGAGAGAGAGAGCCAGCCAGCTTGTGTTTAGGAGCCTACAGTGTCTCCACAAGGCTTCCCAATGAGACAGACAGACAGACAGACAGAGAGAGAGAGAGAGAGAGGGAAAGAAAGAAAGAAAGCCTCGTTACGTCTCCGCAAACGAAAGCGGCGAACAGATAAAACACACACCTTAGGAATCATTAGCAATTAATATTTGAGGGAATGGCGGAGAAATGGCGGCGTTAAACGGCGGTTTAATAATTCATACTATAAACAAGAAAGTCTCACACTTCCTTAATAATTTAGACGTAAGCTAATGTTGATTTATTCAGGAAGGTCTGTGCCACCAGGGCTGCCTGGAGTACCCACATTTGAATTAAAGTAGGACAGTAGCAGGCAAGGCTGTAATAACATTTGTATAATTTTATTATTGCTCTGGGCTCAGTTCATTTCCTCCTCCAGTAGCAGCGTGAAATTGTTTGATTCTCCAAACCGCCTTGAGTCGCTGCTCTGGGGTCGCCTGATGCTGCAGGAAGAGGCAAGACTGCGACATTCTCCCACACATACGGACAGGGAGACAGGCAGGCAGGGAGCGCGGCGCGGCGCGTCCTGAAAGATTGATACGCGCAAACAAGTGTGCTCGCTAATGAAAGGTCGCCCGCTCACATCCATACACATAGAGCCTTTATTATTCGGGGACCTCGCGATGCTGTTCCGCTCACTCACTTAATAACTCACCCATAGAAATGACAATTCAATGTGAAGAGAATGACACTGACATCCTCTCATCCTGCTGGGCTGGTAAATATTTCAGCGTAGCCTATGAGAATGTAGCAACCAGGGGACCAAAAAAAAAATTATTCATCACACAGAGGAGTCTGGAACACAGCGCTTATGCACTGGCTGTCGACAGAGTCTCAAATAGCACCGAACTAACCTGAGCTCATAGCCACGCTCCTCACTTCCAGAGCACAGCTTTGGGCCAATTTCCCAAACCTCGGATAAGGCGTAGGCATGGACACACTAAGGATCCTCATTAATGATTCACTATTGAAATAGCTGCTTTAGTCAATGGAGTCTATTGGCACTGACTTAATCTGTGTGTGGTAAACCAGGCCTCAGGTTTAGTCATAGAACAGAATGGGCATCCAGTAAGAAAGCACTTCATGTATTTAGAGACATACAATCCCTGTTCCCAAACCGCTGGGACAGTCACTCCACTGCTTCGCTCCCTTCCCTGTAACTGCTTGCATCGACTCTGATCCATGTCTACAGAAGCTACAAAGCCAGGAATAGATCAGCCCCTCCCTACCTTAAACCACTGCTTAAGAGTTGGTCTGTACCTCGAGCCCTTCGAGCTTCAAGTACAGCTCCACTTGACCCGCCTTGATCCTTTACAATGCATGGAGGACAAGCGTCCAGACTATTCTCTGTCATGGCTCCCAGATGGTGGAATGAACTCTGTCCAAACAGCTGTCTCTCTTACGGCCTTAAGACATACAGTAAAGGACCTAAGTGGGTAAGTGAGGTGTATATTGTAATGCTTTGGAACTTATACTGAGATTAACCTTTCATCTCTAGGTATGAGCGCTGGCTTGGGGTTGCTAGTTCGTGCTCTTAAGCTGTATTCAACTCTGTATCCGTCTTCCTAGGTATCAGCACTGGCCCGTGTTCAGGCAGCTCTAACCTTAGACTAGAGTCTAACCTACTTGTACTAGCTTGGAAACGTTTTCTGATGGAACAGTGTAACCTGCTGATAAAACCAGAAGTTCAGTTTGACCTGTATGATTTTGAAAATGGTCCAAAAGCACAACATTTAATGGTCTACCTTCATGGTTTTTGTGAATATACACTCAGTTTAGCACTCACGCTCTCTGTTTACGCAGCCATGCTGTTCTAATACACTGCCTGGCCAACAAAAGGAAGATCACGCACTCTAATATTTTGTTGGACCGCCTTTAGCCTTGATCCGCTGTGGCATCGTTTCCACAAGCTTCTGCAATGTCACAACAGTCATTTCGGTCCAGAGTCGCACTGAGCTTTCCCCAAGATCTTGTATTGATGATGGGAGAGTCTTCTCCAGCACATCCCAAAGATTCTCAATGGGGTTCAGGTCTGGACTGAGGGAATAGCAAGGTGGTTCAGTATATTCAGGTAGTCAGCATTGTTGAACCTACCCTGACCAACTGCAGCAACCCCAGATTATAGCACTGCCCCCACAGGCTCGTACGGTAGGCACTAGGCATGATGGGTGCTTCACTTCAGCTGGCTCTCTTCTTACCCTGATGCACCCATCACCCTGGAACAGGGTAAATCTGGATTCATCAGACCACATGACCTTCTTCCATTGGTCCAGAGTCCAGTCTTTATGCTCCTTGGCAAACTGAAGCCGTGTTTGGTGGTTAGCCACACTGACAAGTGGTTTTCACAAGGCTACACAGCTGTTTATTCCCAAACCCTTGAGTTCCCTTCACATTCTATATGTGGAGATGCTCTTACTTTCACTATTAAACATGTCCCTGAGTTCTACTGCTGTTTCTCTACCGTTTGATTTCACCAAACGTTTAGGGGATCCCCGCTCACCATCATTCAAGATTTTTTCCTGATCGCATTCCTGGAAAATGATGTTTCCCCACTGTCCTTCTACTTTTAGGACAGTTCTCAGCCTGGTTTTAGTAGTTTCAGAAATTTCCTCAGATGATTTCTCTGCTTGATGCCCATAATTTGACCCTTCGGAACAGATTAACACCTCTACTAAACCACAGGACATGTCTTTCCACATGGCTGTTTAACAAATGAGAAGCTATTCACTGTATCAGTTAGGGTTGCCAGCTGAAACATAATCACCCATGCAGTAATTATCCAATGGGAGGCTCTTACCTATTTGCTAAGTTATATCCAGGTGGTTAACTTTTTTTGCCAGGCACTGTACATGCACTGTGGCCAGTATTAGTAGTGCTTTCAGAGACCAGATTACCAGTAATACCTTCCCCATACCAGACAGACCATGCATTTTGACCTTTACACTGGTACCTAGGGATGCACCGATCCAGCCTTTTCAGTTCCAATACTGATACTGACGGATAAACTTTGTGTATCCGTTGATACGTGATATCAGTCCAATACTGTTAGCATTAACAGACCCTTCACTTCATCCTGTAGGAGAGACTTTAGGCATCTTGATTGACCAAAATACAATACCTCCATACAACTGACTCAATGCAACTTGTTGTTGCTGTTTCACAAGCTAATTAAAGTGAAGGGATTAGCCCAGTTATCCAATAACCAATCCAGTTAATTTTGTTAATATCGGATTGGTGTATCCCTACTGGTAACAATCCCTACTGGATGGTCCAGCCCAAAGAACATAACATCCATTATTTCCATAAACAACAAGAAAAGTTGACTTGTAACTTTAGGGCTGAAGCTCAGAGTGGCCTTATTGAGGGCAGTCCAATAATAATGAGAGTCCAGACAAGCAGGGGCCTAAACACAGGTAGGCTCCTCCAGAGACACATCCATCACAGCAAAAACCAGGACACCAAAGCAGAGGTCAAAACCAGAGAACACATGAAAGAGCCAGGGCTTAGTACTCGGGTAAGAGACACAGGGACTTCGCAAAACTCAGATCAAACAAAGGACTGTTCTAATGAGCCTCAGATCAGCTGCAGGTGTGAGCAGTAGACGAAAGTGGGCGGAGACAGGGAGAGTCTAAAATGTTTAAAACACTTTTCCTTATAACATACAATAAAGTATGAATAATTTTTATTAATTATTTTAACGTATTATTTTGTATGACTGGGCCATTGGGTTTCTTGAGATTCCTAAATGTTCACAAATGGGTCATCATATAAAAAAAACCAATGGGAGGAGCCAAGAGCCAAAGGGGAAAATGAACAACACTGGAAGTAACCAAGACTGAAAAGAAAAAACTCTCTAGAAGTTTATGAAGAATCACTGAGAGAAATGGATGAGGATGACCCACTGAGAGTAACCAAGACTCAGGAGGAGAACTAAGGGTCAAGAGGAGAAACTGTCTAACAGCTCAGGATGAACCACTAAAAGGAACCAAGACTCGGGAGGAGAAACACTCTAACCTGAGGATGAACCGCTAAATGGAACCAAGACTCAAAAGTAGAAACTCCCTAGCACCTTGAGCATGAACCACTGAGAGGAACCAAGATTTAGGAAGAGAAGCACCCTAACAGCTTCAGGATGAACTACTGAGAGAAACCAAGACTCAAGAGGAGAGACACCCTAACAGCCTGAGGATGAACTACTGAGAGGAACTAAGACTCAAGAGGAGAAACTCCCTAACAGCTTCAGGATAAACCAGCGCAAGAAACCAAGACTCAGGAGGAGAAAACACCCTAACAGCTTCAGGATAAACCACTGAGAGAAACCAAGACTCAAGAGAAGAGACACCCTAACAGCCTGAGGATGAACTACTGAGAGGAACTAAGACTCAGGAGGAGAAGCACCCTAACAGCTTCAGGATGAACTACTGAGAAAAACCAAGACTCAAGAGGAGAAACTCCCTAACAGCTTGAGGATATACCAATGAGAGTAACCAAGACTCAAAAGTAGAACCTCCCTAACATCTTGAGGATGAATCATTGAGAGGAACCACAACTCAAAGGAAACAATGCAGCATAACAACAAGAGAAGAACCAAGACTCTAAACTCTCTAACAGTATCAGAAGAAAAAACATTGATAGGAACAAAACTCTGTCAGAAAACCCCATACTTCCAGAAGAACCAATAGGCTGAAATGGGGAACCCATCTAAAACTGGGCACTCAAGCCAGAACACAAGCAGCAGAAATCAATAAATGAATTTAAATTAAAAAAGGATCATATACACTTGTAAAAAATCCAAAATGGTTCTTTAGCATACGGTTCTAAGAAAAACCTTTAAACGGCATGGAATCGTTCGGTTCTGTTAAGGTTCTTTGAACTCTAAATTGTTTTTTTACATTCTTACACACTTTCATTCTTCGTTAACCCCTCTATTTAAAGCTTCTACCATGGCATTAATCTAAAGAACCTATTTTGGTGTCACTTAGAGCCTTCATTGTTACGAGATTAACCAGTCCCAGTCTATCCGAAACGATCCCAACAGAGGAACAGCGAGAAAGAAGAAAGAGTGCTTCATGCCGGTGAGCAGAGAACACGTTTGTTTGCCTCTTTGTTTTCCTCATTGCTTTGTCTAGAAGTGTAATTCTTCTCTTTCCTTCGTTCTCAGGAGTTGCATATGTAAACAAACAAGTTTAGGCGTTATTAGCGCGCGTACGGTGCACCTGAGTCCACCCTGGGCGCTGTGGCAGGATGCGGGTGGAGCCTTTCTGATTGGCCTCCTCCTGGGACCTGCCACCACCCACTGCTTTCTCCAACTCGACCTCCGCTCCCCCTCCTCCTTCGCCTCCTCCCTCCATCCCTCCCTCCCTCCCTCCCACCACCCGGGAGCCCCCGAGACATATTGCTGGAGAAACAATGCAGATTAGCTCCAACTGAAGTTTGATGAAAGACATTTGTTTTGTTTAACTATTCCTCCCCTGCTGCCGGAGCCCCGAGCTGGAGGTCAGGCGCAAACGACTAGCCACCTATTCAATCAAATCTCTTTAAGAGAGTGGCATAGCATAATTGAATGATTGCAGTGACAGATCGAGTCAATTTCGGTTACTTTGCCTGTTCGTCCGCTCTTTCCTCCATTCACTTCTGCTCGGGTCTTTCGGGTTTTTCCAAATTGGAGGGAATTAGGGAGGCTTTTGTCTGTTATGGCTCATGTAATATTTGATTGCACCCAACCCTCAGTCATGCAAAGTGGCCCACTGTGGAGCAGGCAATAAGTGGCTACAGGAGGTAACCAGAGAAGCTCCCCATTTGGGGAATGGCCTCGTCGTGTTATTAGGGAAACGTTTATTATCACTGCCCCCCAGGGAGGACCACATAATAGGATTACATTTTATTAGAGCCTTTAAGCTTCACATAGCAGCCCCCCCCAACACTACCTCCAAAATTTCCCCTCTTCGTTTTTGATTGTAGTGTCACTATATCTTATACCAGGGGGTGGCTGGGTTAAGTGGGCGGGGGCGGTGTATTGGAAAGTAAGGGTATTTGAGCATCCCTTCTTTAACACAGTACACATGTGGAAGATGTTGGTACTCAGCTTTGAGACATGGCTAATATACAAGGTAGTGGCCCAAAGCATTGAGGCCTGCAAGGTTCTGGAGAAGGACCACATTTGGTTTTCTAGAATCCTTTCAGTGGATTTATTAAGAATCCATGGGGAACCATTGTTCTAAACAAGATGTGAACCTGATGGTGGGGAATTTTTTAAAGGTACACACCATATCAAGGTTCTAGGAAGAACCCTTTAGGAGTCCATATCCGGGGAAACCTAATTTTGCCCGCTCTTCTGAAGGTGGAAGTAAGAAGGCTGCATAGCCCTGACCAGTGGCAGGTTTCAGTCATTGTCAAACGAATAGTTGCACAAATGGTTGCACCCAGAAGGAATCAACCAACTGGAATGAAACTTGGTGGGAAGGTTTGTCATAGTGACACATGCCAATGATTCCAGTTTCATGTTCGGCCATGCATGTGATGTGAGCAAGGACGGACTTTATCGCTGTACCTGACTGACCCAACAGCCTCGATTGCACACATTCAGTGAGCAGTGATTCCATCCATGAGTCATTCTGTTAGTGCCAGCACCATTGGCAGACGGCTGCATGACGCAGGACTACATGTACACAGACCGTTACGACGACTGCCCTTAACACCACGTCAACGTCACCAATGACTGCAATGGTGTCATGCCAGACTGTCATGCAGTGATTCAGAATGGCAGCAGGTCATCTTCAGTGACAAGTCCTGCTTTTGTCATGATGGAGACGACCAACCAATCCATGTGTGGAGGCACCAAGATAGCGGTTTGTGGTCATGTGTCACATGACCAGCAGGTGAGAACATTCTCCCAATGCCATGTTGACTTTAAATGGAAGGAACATACCACTATTTGAATGTTCTGGATTTCTTTAAAAGAGTACTGTCCACCTCCCACCACCTTCCACCCTAGTCCTCCTAGGATATCCCATCACTCTGGGGATACATGAAATTCAGGAAGGGCTACAAATGGTCCCCAAGCAGTGAAAGGTAGGCACCTGTCAATGACATGTTTAGGTGGACCAGTGCACCCAACCCATGAGAACATATCTCACACCAGTTTGGAACCACCACCAGCCTGCACATTGCCTTGCTGATAACTGGGGTACATGGCTTCATGTAGTCTGCACCACACACAAACCCTATCATCATCCAAAGACAATTGGTACTGTGACTCATCAGACCATGCCACATGTTGCACCCTCACAAGTCCAGTTCAGCACCCTCACAAGCCCAGGTGCAGCACAGTGTCTGGTGTTGTGGTGTTTACAGAGGCACTCTGGTGGGTCTTCTGCAAACATATATATCCAACGGGAGTTAGGAATGTTGCACAGACCTGCGGGACATGCATGTGGGGCCTCCTGCATGTGATTTCTGTCAGAGTGGCTTGTCTGTTAGCATGGACAGTTCTGCCAGACTTTGCCACAATCTTTAAGCCTCCATGGGTGGTCAAGGCACTGTCCACTGGTAATGCCTAGTATGACCTGTTCCCTGCACACACATGACTCTTGGTATATAGCTAAGCTGAGTGAAGCTTATGGTATATAGTTAAGCTGAGCAAAGCTTATGGTATATAGCTAAGATGAGCGAAGCTTATGGTATATAGCTAAGCTGAGCGAAGCTTATGGTATATAGCTAAGCTGAGCGAAGCTTATGGTATATAGCTAAGCTGAGCGAAGCTTATGGTATATAGCTAAGCTGAGAAGCGGTATATAGCTAAGCTAAATGAAGTATATAGCTAAGCTGAGCGAAGCTTATGGTATATAGCTAAGCTGAGCGAAGCTTATGGTATATAGCTAAGCTGAGCGAAGCTTATGGTATATAGCTAAGCTGAGCGAAGCTTATGGTATATAGCTAAGCTGAGCGAAGCTTATGGTATATAGCTAAGCTGAGCGAAGCTTATGGTATATAGCTAAGCTGAGCGAAGTTTATGGTATATAGCTAAGCTGAGCGAAGGTTATGGTATATAGCTAAGCTGAGCGAAGGTTATGGTATATAGCTAAGATGAGTGAAGGTTATAGTATATAGCTAAGATGAGTGAGGGTTAAGTTGCATTTCCATAGAAGTGTGCATGGCAGAACAGGTACCATAATGTCCCACTGCCAACTCTTTTTTTTACCTTCTTTCATTGGTGGTCCGAGAATTTAGAGGATAATAACACAGTGAAGCATTCTCCCTAATTCATAAATATGACACCGGTGGGGTTAGTATATCCATCGAGTATGCTGAGTTTGTTTATGGAGAGATTACAGTGATCCAATGATTTTGCCCAAAAGGCATTGTAAAGGGTTTCGGAGTTAGGAGCTGTCGGATTGGCACAGAAATGAAATTAATTATTCAGAGCACAATTTCAGTGATAAATCGGGGTAGCCATGGCTCAGTGGGTTCACGCCCCACACCGGGAGTCATCATAGACGATTCAGCTACAGTTAGGGTGCCATGTAAGAACACCAGAACTTTTTTTTCTCTTTACGTTGCTTCAGGCTATCTGCAGTTCATTACTGTAAATAAGGGACATCTGTCTAGACAGGCAGTGGGAGTGCTGGGGGATGGGTGGCAGTGTTCAGGACTGTTTAAGAGGTCTGCAACCGTCTAAACTCAGTACTACCAAAAGAACTTTGGGATATGGTTTTCTGAGCTATGGATCTGTATTGATCTTGGGGATTTCATCTTAGTTCTATTTCTTTATTGATTTCCCTGCCAGATCTTTATTGGTGTATGGGGGTAACGCAGTGACACACTGTTGCTTTGTGACTTAGCTAACTTGAACTAACTTAGATAGCTGTGTTGATGCCTTTCTCCACATTACAGCAGTGATATGATCAGAGATAATAGTGCAACTAACTTCTTACATGGTTTTAAAACCATACCAAACCAAGACGCTTGCAGGAGCTGTATAAATACCAGTTCCAGAACATGCACAGGTAGACCCTAGGAGAAGCCCCCACCCTATATGGACTCTAGAAATGCTTTCTTGGTTGGACAGCATAATAGATTGTGTTTTATGTAGCTATTCTTCAATATGTGTTTCAGCGAGACCCTGTGAATGACTTCATAGTGCTCCTGAGTTCCCACTTTAGTGCAGTACCAGCCGACAGTCATGCCAGATGGCACCAAATTGGGTGCTTTTGTTGAAATTGGTGATAGAGGGTGATTTGCTTTGGTGGGTAAACTGATTTTGTCCAGGTTTGCCATTAAATTGGTGGGTTTTAACAAAACTATATACTATAAAATACATAAACCGCATTACATAATAATGCAGCTGACTTTTCAATAGAACCAAGCTTTCCTACATCCATCCAGTTACCCCACTCATCTATTATCAATGTAATAATGTTGCCCCACCCACCCATTGTTAATATACCGATAATCACCAAATATAATACTGACTCTTAGTACTCTTAATACTGACTTGCTGAACCAAAATTCAGTTATTGTAAACATTATATAGAAATGCAGCAATGCAAGTGTTCACTACACCTGGATAGCATTGTGGGTAGTATTTCACTCCTCTACACTTGGGTTTGGGGTTCAAATCCCTGCTAGCCTCTTTATCTGAAAGTTTCTAAGTGAAAATGAATGAACACATCCCAGACAGGATATCTAGTATATCTAGAACATTTAAGTACAGTCTATTTGCTGCATTTAAACATGTGCATTTATTAATATAGGTCAAAACCTTAGAACAAAACACAATCATTTTTCATGAACCCTCTTTATTTGTTTAGTGCTTACCTGAATACAACTGGAATGTTCACACCTGAATATAAACAGACAGAACTAAAAAAAAGTTTGATAGGTCTGCAGCATACAAAGGAGTTGCAAAATAGACCTTCATCAGGCTACTGCTGAAGTACTGGTGTGCATGTAAACACAGGGACATTTGTATTCCACTATAAGTATGTACTTACTATTTAGTAAAGCTTCTTAGAATACCATTTAGTGCCTGAACGTCCACCAGTTGTTCAAAAATGAATAGCGTTTAAGATTGAGTCATTCAGAGTGATATGGTGTTAAATGGTTCATTGCAGGGGAACATGTTGACTCTTTACGGTGGTGGTGACAGTAACCAGTAGTTTGAATGTCTTTAATGCAATGTGAACCAACATTCATCTTCTAAGTTTTTTATGTCTTCTTGATGATGGTTAAATAGTGGTAAATCTGAATAAAGATATTTTCTATGGACATTACCCTGCATAGCAACACTATGGTCCACCATAAATGGACCTGTAGCACCATGTACCACCATGAATGTCATGTGAGGTGAAGTAACTTTTATAGTCTTTCAACATTCCAAACATCTGATTTCTATCACCACCACCGTAAACAATTTTGACTCAGCAAGATTTCTACAACAGTGAACCTCACATCAAACCGCTCTGAATGACTCTGTTTATATCTTAAAGATTTAATCATACAGACATTTTCGAAACCCATTGGAATCCCTGTTTACACGCCTGTAAGATGAACTGGTCTGAGTGAAGCAGCCGATGATGAAACGTAGAAAAGGGCTCTAACCTTTTAACCAGCGGAGCACAGATCTATAATACCTCACTAAACTGCTCACTGGAATTCACTTCTAGTTTATATTCCTACACATAAACTCTAGAATCCCTCAAAAGCAGTCAGCATGGCATACATTAGGCGGCTGGAATAACATCACTGGTTTTGGCTGAAAAGCCAAAGCCAAAAAAAAGCCACACTGATTCCTTCCCATGATGCGAAGTTCCACAGCTGCCTGCATGACTTCATCCACCTTTGAAACCGCAGCCCTGCTGTTTAGGGCAGTTCACATCTGCAAGCCATTTGACCCACTCGTCCACCAAAACATTTTTCTGATGGAGTTCTCTCTCGGCTGTTGCCACAACAGTGCAGCACCAATCCAAGGAAAACAGGCCCTGTTGCCTGATACATGAGAACACACCACATCTCTATAAACAAACCGCTCCAGATCTGAAGCTGTCCAGCCTGATCTTAAGATAGTAATCCCTTTTTTTCCATGGCTTAATCAGAGTGGGAAAAATGCTGTGCTGGACAGTTAGGGACAAATGGGTGCTACGAGGCTTTATAGACACCAAGAATGTGGTTTAGAAAGCCAGTCTGTAAAATGAAACCAAATACATGTTTCATTGTTGTTGCATTCATGGCATCTGTTTACCGAGAAAAACCACCAGCACGTCAGCAAGATCTTACGTTTGGCCTGCTGGAACCTCTAAACCTCAAAGCTCATGTTCAATATTACATTCTCATATGTTTCAATCCTAGACTCATAGCCAAAATATCATGAGAAGATCAAGACCTATAGCCAGCACAACACTGCTGGTATAACATGCTCAAATCTCTAATCACAAGACTCGTAAACAATATAACATGTTCAAAGCATCTAAAACTAGAAACCACAGCCAACAACACAACTCTTCAAACATGTCATGTATATACCCATGTAATATACTGTATATGCTGAAATGTCTAAAATACGCTTTTAATATGAACATAATCAAAAGATCTGCACAAGACTCATAGTCGATATAATATGATGAAACATCTACAATCTAAAAAAGTGCAAAAACTAAATTCCATGCTAATGTAGGTTGATGTGAAAAGTCCGCTGATGTGCTGATTCCAAGCAGTTTTCTCATTTTCACATTAATTTCACAGAAAACATTTTTGCCACAACAATATGCTGAAACATCTTAAACTGAATACTTATTCAGTATAACATGAAAAAATGAAATGTCCTAACATCTAAACCCATAGTTAATACAATGTGCTCAGACAAAACCAAGATTTGCTCCAATATAACATGATCTAAATCCACAGCCAACAAAACATGTTCAAACCTCCAAAACATACCCTTACAGCCAATGTAATATATATACTGAAACATCTCTGTATAATACAGTACTAGTATACTAGACTTTATAGACACCAAGAATGTGGTTTAGAAAGTCAGTCTATATATATTTCTATAGGCTATATACTATACTATACTATATTATACTATACTATACTATACTGTTCTATTCTATTCTATTCTATTCTATTCTATACTATACTATACTACAATATACTATACTATACTATACTGTTCTATTCTATACTATACTATACTATACTATACTATACTATACTATACTGTTCTATTCCATAATATACTATACTATACTATACTATATTATACTGTTCTATTCTATAATATACTACACTATTCTACACTATACTATACTATACTATACTATACTATAATACAATATACTATACTATATTATACTGTTCTATTCTATATTATACTATACTATATTATACTATACTACAATATACTATACTATTCTGTTCTATACTATACTATTCTATTCTACACTATACTTTAACATACTATACTATATTATACTATTCTATACTATACTATACTATACTATACTATCCAACTATAACTATACAGTACTATATAGTATTCTATTCTATACTATACTATACTATACTATCCAACTATACTATACAAAAGTAAATACTACTATATATCCTATAAAAATAGTCAATATAATATGCTGAAACATCTCAAATCAAGACTTAAAGTAAATATGCTGAAACATTTCAAACCAATAAACAAGAAACTGCAAATGTTAATGTAAATCAATGTATGTTTGATTCCAAGCAATTCTGTAGCATTTCTAATCATGAAATTTAATTGTGATTTTTTTCACATAATGTTATGGGCAGTGATTGAGTTATGCAGAAAACAATAAACTGCAAAAATATAGATACTCATTTTGTTTTTTTGACAGTACACTAAAATCCATATCTCATAACATATGCCCGAACTCCTAAAATCTACAACACCATTTCCAAAGACACTGTTGGGACACGACACAAAACACAAAATGTAAATAACAACTGAAATCAACGATGTGCAAATCATTTAAAGCCTATGATAAATTAAAATATGCACTGGATAACGGGGCGTTCATGACTTCCAAAAGGAATTTCATATTTTCATTGGTTGGACCGCAGGGCACTTTTCCACGTTGCCTCAGTCCATCTTAAATGAGCTGGGGTCCAGAGAAGGCAGCAGTATTTCTGGGTCTGTTTATATCTGGTTTCTTCTGTGCATGGTGGAGTTTTATCTTGCACTTGTGGCACAGCGGTGAACTGGTTTTGGGAAGTGTTCCTGATCCCATGCAGTGATTTCCACCACATGATCGTCTCTGTTTTTAATGCAGTGCTGCCTGACGGCCCGAAGATCACGTCCAGCAGATATTGGTGTTGGGCTTTGTCCCTTGACTCCAGACTCCCTGAATCTTCTAATGCTATTTAGATGATGAAGATAATGGAGTCCTGGAATGCTTTGCTATTTTACATTGAGAAACATTATTGTTGTTGCCCGGGCAGTTTTTCAAAGAGTGGTGACCCCTCGCTGTCTATGCTCGTGAGAGACTCCGCCTCTCTGGTACTTCTTTTCCAACAGCAAAGTGCCAGTGCTCGTGCTAGAGCTGGTGCTGGTTCTCGGGATCAATCAAACCCATTAAAAACAGGCCCCCTGTTCCACCGGTTTGAGAGTCGAGAGATTGCAGATCTGGACGATGCTTATTCTACAACCATCTGTAACTGTTGATTACATACACTTGACTAGAGCTGTAGCTCTCTGCGCGGGACGAAGGAGCTAGTTGTAGCCTAGCCTCCCATCTGATGCAGCTGCTTCTATGTCACCCCAGACTGTAATGGTGAGATCTGTGGTTGCTTGGGCCAATAAACGCCACTTCTACCCCGCATGGAGTGTGTCCTGGGCGTGTATCTTTAGAGAGTCTGGGACCTGTGCCTTTTCCCAGGTCTGGCTTCTTCACCGCACCTTTTCACCCTTACACATACACACATGGTGGAATGTGTTCCTTCTTCAGCAGACCCCTGATCGCTGGGTCATTTTGCTGCAGCTTCCATTGTTTTCACTCATTCTCCTGTTTTTATTAAAAATGGCAGCATGAACAACTTTACATGGTGACGGCAGCGTGACGCCTCCATTATGGCTTCCATGGTACCAGACCAGCAAGTTCATGGGGCTGAAACAGCACCAATTGTGCTGGTCATGAACCGTTTCCTAATGTTGGTGGTTTAAGATTTTGGCACCAGCATTATTACAGCATGTTACTGATCTGCTTGCATTAACCTAATTAGCTGTGTGTGTATGTCCCACCAGGGGTTGCCCCAATCCCACCACTTTTGAAACTATTGCAGTCATCCAATTCAAAATGGGCCTATATTTTTTGATTCAACTTTTGATTAACATGATTTGCACATCAGTTTTTTGCACATCTTTTTAAAAAACAGGGTTGTATCAGCGCTTATTTATTGATCTATATGGAATTTATTACTACGGTAGCCGAGAAAGCCCAAAGCACTGCAAATTAAAAACGCGCTGCAAAGTCTCAAGCATCAAAATGACACGACTTGCAAAACTTTAAACGAACGCGCTGCAAGATCTGAAAACACAAGCATCAGAATGAGACCGCTTGCAAACCATTAACCGAACGCGCTGCAAAGTCTCAAACGCGCAGCAAACACTGAAACACATGCAGCTTCCAAAACACAACGGAAGTGTTTCCGAGGGACACTGAAAGTGGACGGACCCATTCGAGAGCGGGCTGCGTGGACCTGGACGTAGAGCCGAGACAGCCCCAGTTCCAGTAAAAGTCTAATCTGTTTATTAATGAATGTTCAGGCGGGTTATTGGCCGGGTTCTCGTGTTTACATTTCGATCCACCTTATACAGTGCACACCGAGTGGCTAAATTACGGTTCACTGTTTATTAATAGATACTCTTTCTGTTTATTGCCCAGTCTCTCGTGTTTTACACGCCCGCTCTCGAATGGGTCCATCCACTTCCAGTGTCCCTCGGAAACACTTCCGTTGTGTTTTGAGGCTTTCTGCATGTGTGTTGGAAGCTGCATGTGTTTGCTGCATGTTTGAGATTTTGCAGCGCGTTCGGTTAATGGTTTGCAATGCGGTCTCATTTTGATGCTTGTTTTTTCAGATCTTGCAGCGCGTTTGGCTAATGTGCAAGTCGTGTCATTTTGATGCTTGTGTTCTGAGACTTTGCAGCGCGTTTTTAACTTGCAGTGCTTTGGGCTTTCTTGGCCACCGTACATTACCGCATTAATGCATTAATACTACTTAATGCACCATCAGAAACAGTATATGCCAATGTTTACAGGTCAAAATTCGTGCTACCCTGATAAACTGGAAGGAGCAAAACGAACAGGTTCCTTGGGTTAAAATGATCTGTCACCAGCATGCTAGATTTTGGTTCTCCAACAGAGCTTTTCAAGCAGCAACGACAATAACAGCACAGCCATTAAAATGCTCAGTGCGTAGCCTGCTGCATGTTTACTGCCTTCTCTGTTATCAGGCTCAGAGCAAGCCCTGGGGCAGCCGTGGCACTGATTGGAAAGTCCTGATTGGGGGGGTTTAAGGGGAAATTACAGACTGCACAGATCTCTGGGTTTAGCTCTTGTAGTTCCAACTTTCGGGCGAGACTTCCCGCTCGCACAGTGCTGTAGCAGTTCACCAGTTTTTCATGCCACCTGGAAACAAGTACCCCAGAGTGGACTGGGAGAAAAAGTGTTTATTTTCAAATGTTATAAATGGCCACTTTTTATTATGACTTTCTGTTGTTCCTATAAACTTTCGCTGAACAGAAAGAACAAGACACATTTGTTTTTGGTTTAAACCCTTTTTAGGTCTAGTGAACACAGGCTGGTATGTTACCTCCAGGCAAAATTCTGCAAAACAGAATTAAAGGTGCAGGAGTGTGGGGGGGTGGGGGTGGGGGATGGCTTTTTTGTTAAGAAAGCATTAAGAGATCATATTCAGATTAGGAGGGTGCACGACATGGGCAAAATGCTTATATGGGGTCCATGTATCTACACTCATCGTCAAAAGAATAGTTGCACCCAGAAGGAGGCGTGGGATGGCAATGCTATTGGGGAGGAAGATAAATTATTTATGGCACTGATAAGACTGATATAAACTATATTTATTGAGCTACACATACAGAAGTAGGGTCTCTCAGAATGGTGTCAGGCCGCCATATTTGATAACACATCTCCTACGTCTCGATATGGAGTTGTAGAGGTTCCTAATGGTGTCCTGTGATAATAGATCCCAATGGGCTAAGTGGAGTGACACCAAGTCTTATGGCCATGTGATGTGTGACAACAAACCGTTCATCTTGGCACATCGTTGGTCAGCTCTACTAGGACAAAAGCTTGACACGTCACTGAAGATGACCTGCTGCCATTCTGAGTCACTCCGTGACAGTCCATACAGTCATTGGCGATGTTAACAGGGTGTTAAGAACAGTCGTGGTAACGGTCTGTGTGCATGTAGTCCTGCATCGTTCAGACGTCTACCAATGGTGCTGGCACTAACAGGCTGACTCATGGAGGACATCACTGATCACTGAATGTCTGGCTGTTGGGTCAGTCAGGTACAGTGATAAGGCCCATCCTTGCCTACGTCACATGTGCCCAGGGTGAAGCTTGAATCATTTGCATGTCTCACGATGTCAAACATACCCACCAAGTTTCATTCCTGTCGGTTGATTCCTTCTGGGTGATGGAAGATTGGGCTGCTTTATTGGATCACATGGATGTACTGATACTTGATACCTGCTGCACAACACCTACAACCAAAACATTTGAGGTTGGTTACAGTCTTCAGCTGACCAACAGACAGGATTGGATTAAAGGGTGCTTTGGTATATTGCTGCCTTCTATAATATCACTACGGCCAATAACAATAGTTTATCAGTACCAGCATACCATTATATCATTAAGGCCATATTGTGGAACCCTACGGTTCAGTTGGAATCACTAGGTGATATTTATCACTGGCCCTGTTATTTACAAAGCAGCTTTTCGAAGGCTCTTCTTCCCATGACCCTTCAAATTCATAAAAATGCTACGAAAATAAATAGTCTAATTGGGATTGTAATAAAGCCTATGCACCTGTTTGCAGGGGAGGGGAAGAAATGCCAACGCATGGTATTAGGCTTTCTGTCTGCCTGCAGAAGATTCATGACACACCCGCTGAACCTACACAGCCAGTGGCACGTTATTAAACTCGCTCACATGCTGCTCCCAACATAGCCTCGAATCCAACCATATGCCTTCCACCAAGATGTCTGGATCCGGTACCTCCTCGCTGGATGTAGCAGAATAAAACAGCCTGAAAGTCTCTGCGAGGGAAATTCAGAGATTTGAAGCAGTTAGAAAATAATTGCTAAAAATGAAAGGAAATATATAGAAACAGTTTATGATCCATTTCTGTCATGTCAAACGTTTGTGTGTCCAGGCATGTGCCAGGAATCATAGAACGGCTGCATAGGAGTCATATTGGGCATGAACCGTACTCATAACACTGTAACATTATAAAAACTAGAGAGCATTAGCATCGGCTAGGTCAGTGCCCAGCAGCTCACTTCACCCTGCCAGCCGTGGTTCCTGTTATGGCTGGCTGGCTCTCAGACAGCACCTGCTTTGCTAACTTCAGCTACGCAAGCTTTCCCCAAAAGACCAGCCAAGATAAGGGTGTCCTGTCTACGGGTGATACGTTAGCCGCAACGGCCGATGACAGGCAACGGGCTACTAATCTCTGTTAGCTTATGCTAGCTATGCCTAGCCTATGCCTGTTGCAGACTGAGAGGTCAGTACTCTCTCGATGTGAATTTTAGCCACTGCTGGTAGACTCGTATCACCAATAGCTTCCATACACCTGCAGATTCAGCTACTTCCTTCACACTATGGTCTGTGGCATGCCCAAATGCAATCAATCTCCTTTGGAGCCAATTTCCACACATGGAACGAGACTGCACTGTACCACCTCTTCTCAATCTATGAACCATGTCACTCCCACCCCACAGGTATATCACCATAGGACACAACAGAATGACCTTCCAACTTCAGATGCCTTTAGGGGTTACTACAGCTGCCCTTATTTGCTAAGCTACATTAGCCTTGTAGCTCCAGTGCACAACTGAAAGAAGCAAACTTCGGACACTAAACATTTGAGAAAGGAGGATAATGTGTACAGTTGATTTTTGCTGACCTATCACTTGCCCTCCGGCAGTAATAACAGTACAGCTATTGGCAAAACCATTAAGCAAAGCAAAATAGATACTGAACAAGATCCATTAAGTTGTTGCTGAGCTCAGCTATTTGCACCCAGGTTCCCAATAAAAAAAGATTTCCTGACAGCGCTGTTGGGCGAGAGTCGAGGCTCTGCACACGAGGAGCTGTCAACACACACTCCTCCTATCTTACAGTATAGGAGACAAAAGGCCTGTCCCATAGGGATGCCCCAAATCCACCGTTCAGTGACATCTACAATGAACCTACTTATTAAAATCCAGTCTTTTAAAATAGGGTGCTAGATTTAACATCTGAATATCTCACATAGGTTGGTCAGAAGGCTTTGACCAACCTGATAGGTTGTTGTCTGTATGCCGAAGAAGTTTTGAGTTAAAGGCCTAAGCTGAGTCCGGAACTATATTGTCTACACCAAATGCTGCAATACGGGTGGGGTCTCACGAGCACCACTCTTATCAGCACTATGTTCTTTGGCACGCCCGAATGCAGTCTCTCCTTTTAGCCAATCATTAACATCTGCTCTGGAGTCATTTTCCACACATGGAACATGGAATTCACTGCACTGCTGCGCCTCTTCTCAATCTATGAATCCCGTCACTCACACCCTGCAGGTATTTATAGCCCAATCATCCACCTGCAGCGCCATCTGCTGGACCTTGAAGTTACTACCACCTTAAATGCGCATGGTGACTCATTTTCCATCTGGTGAGCTTATCCCTGCATACTGGAATATCTTGGATACTGGATATACACCTGGGGAGCTTGCCTTGCTAACTTTATCCATCAGCTGTTGTTTGAGTAGTCCATTCATTTTAATGACCACTTGCAAGATTCTGGACTGTGCCTGGTACATGTGGCAGAAGTATAAGGGAAAGAGGGAGAGGAGGGAGAGGATAGAGCTCTGAGAACTTGCTGGAGTTCCGGATGGCTTCTACCTGTAGCTGGAAGCTCGAACCCCCAATTCTTTCATGCCTGTGGTCGGACCGAGGAACAGGGGAGTGATGGGTTGGTGGTGGGGATTGGGAATACTGTATCACTGCAACAGAGGGTAAGGATGTGGATGGCCTAAACGTTAGGATCTGAAGATTGGAAGAAGGAGAGGTGGTTCTCTTCCCAAACTCTCAAGTCAGTAGTTCCATATCTTCAATCTAAAGACCACAACTCCACAGCTGCAACAGTGCATCTGGCTTCCTATGAACAATGCTGACCCCCAGAATCCCCCACAAAGGAGGTGTAGATTTTCCAGAAGCTCCTCCCACCTTCAAGATTCATTGTCAGAAAGGGATTTCACACTTTCCACTGGGAATTTTCAGTAATCAGGACAAGTAGATATGCTGTTCTGCCAACTCCTAGTGTCACCTTAACATAGTGTTGATCAATAGATCAGATACCCTGAGCTACAGGACTGGGATAAAGGTCACCATCCAGGTTCTCCAGTCTGTGCAGTCTGTAACAGCTTTCTGGCTCCTTATTGGCTAATGACTACCAGCAGGGGGCAACAGAGAGGCCTCACATGCTAATTCACAGACAAGGGTCTGTCTGATGGACTGAAAGCGAGATCTTGAACTCCTTCTCATCATTCTGCCACCCTTCCTTCATCTTCATGGTCCTTCTAAGGTTCCACCTTAAAATGCTGCAGTAGTTACATTCTAGGGCCCAGTTGGTGGTGCCCAGTTGGTGGTCCCCACTGCTGCACCATTTTGAGGTGGAACGGGAATGTTGGAGTAAGAAAGCCAGCTCGAGCCTCGTCCTGAAGCCCCGAAGAGCCTCAGTGTTGGGAGTAATTCTGCATGGGTGGACATGTGAAATGAGCTGCTCTGGTGCCCCGGGCGCTGATCCACACTTGATTGGGGCATAGCAGGCTGAGAGTGGCTTATTTTACACACACACTCACGTCATCGCTGGAGGTTGGCCATACCGTGGGAGAGAGAGAGAGAGAGAGGTAACGAATAGAAGCGAAAGCAACTGCCCATTCCCTTTACACACTCTGTCGTTTGGTTTAGGACGGAGGGAGAAAAGAAAAAAAAATAGAAACAGAGAACACTGATCATTTGCAACAAGTCCCACCAGCCTGCCTGGGTGAAAAGACTTCTCCTCAAGCAGCAGCTCTGGAGAGAAGGAGAGAGAGAGAGAGAGAGAGAGAGAGAGAGAGAGAGAGAGAGAGAGAGAAAGAAAGAAAGAGAGAGTGAGAGAGAGTGAGAGAGAGGGAGAGAGAAATAATCCCAAACTGACTTACAAATCTATATAATTACCATCATCTGCTGCCCCCCCCTCCTTTTTTCCTCCTCTCTGGCAGCCAAAGCACTCCATCCATTTTTTCTCTCCTTTTTTGCAGCTATGGCCTGGGGGAATGTTACATCAAAACTAATCATAACGATTAAAATCAGCTTTCTCTTTTTTCTGGAGAGAGAGAGAGAGAGAGAGAGAGAGAGAGAGAGAGAGAGCAGAAGAAAAAGAATAAGAAAAGGAAGCAGGGCAAGTTGCAGAAAGGGTTGAGGCAGTTTAGCACGGGGGGAGTAAAAGAAAGGAAAAGAGAAAGAAAAGGTGCGCGCGCACATAGCCGGGGATAAATAATAACACCAGTAAGAAAGGAAGGTAAAAAAGAAAGAAAGGAGGGGTAGCTTCTCTTTCTCTCCATCGCCTGTAGTTTTGCCTTTTTCCTCCCCTTTTTTTCTCTTCTGAGGAGGGTGGTGGTGGTGGAGGAGGAAGAGGAGGAGGAGGAGGTTGAAGGGGGGTGGGTTGGGGGTGGGGGGGAGTAGATTTGGTTTAGGCTTGGCTAGGCTAGAGACATGAGCTAATTGTATCCTGATCTTTTTTGCCTTGAGGGGTTTCGAAGCCCCGGAGCGAGTCTCCCTCTCGGTTTTGTTCCGTCTACCTTAGCCGAGCTATTGCATTTCTCACTGGCGTGGCGAGGGAGGCAGATCGAGGGCGAAAAAAGCCAAGAAGAAAAAGAAAGAAAAGGAAAAAAGGAAAAGGAGCCGGGAAGAGAAAAGAAGAAGGGAAGACGAGGCAACTTTTCTATGTCCACCCATGTTTCAGGTAAGCGGCACGGGGGAGGAAAAAGGGGGGGAACACATTTTTGTGCGTTTTTTCGGCTTTCCAACGCTGCGCCTTTTGACTGGTCGCTTTTACGCATGTGCTGCGCCGCGCGCCTCAGATCCAACCCCGAAAAAAACCCATATATATTCAACCACTTCCGCGAGCTCGGCGCGCTGCCTCTGTCTAAGGCTCCGTCGAGGGTCCTGACGCTTGAACCGAGCGGTTGAGAGTGCGTCGCGAGGTCTTGCGCCGGCGTGTGTTGGTGGTCTCTCTGTGTGTGTGTGTGTCTGTGTTTTCGGAAAGTCGCGGTGTTCTAGCTGTAGCTGGTGCTCAGAGGCTGGCGTGCTCTGTAGGTTAGCTTCCACTCGTGTAACAGCCACGTTTTCGGGTCATTTTGACCCACTTCCAGCTTCCCTCGCTCACCCAGACCGGCTCCATGTTCCTGGATGCCCCAGATTTTGCAAATGAAAGGCGCCATTGTGGAGTAAAATGTGCCTGAAGGCTTTTTCTTTCTGAAGACAGGAGGCACCTTTTTCTGTTCCACGCACACACATACACATCAGTGCTGATTCAGTGAATCGCTCCTTTTGTAGTGATGCTTTGAAACCAGAGCTTTAGCTTCACCGACTTCAGGTTGCTGACCTTTACTCGATCTAGAGAGGTGTTCAGGTAGCTACACTCACAGGGCAGTCGAAGTGCACTCAGATGGCTGGTGTGAGTATACTCTTGGTGTTATGTTTGCTTACCTCGGTCGTGCGTAAAGGAACAGAAAGAAAATGAAAGAGAGAGAAAGGGGGAGGGGGGTCTTTAAACTTGGATAAACTTTTAAAGCACTCTCTACCTGGACTTTCTCTGGCTCATGCTGGCTAAGTGTATACCTTCCTGCCATTCGGTTTGCATGGGAAACAGGCGGTAGCTAATAGGCCAATACTTTACAGTACGCCTGTGTAATGAATTCATTGTGATGGAATTAAGTCCAGGCCCGCGTCTGTACCAGGCTGTGCACCTAACTTTGCATCCTGTGCAACATCGTGCTGAAATTGGGCTGCATCTTTTTCGAACTTGCCATTCCACCTTAAATGGGGCAGCAGCTCCGTAGAAGCGCCTGCACTGACGCTGGACCTGCTGCGACTGCTGCGCCGTTTAAGGTGGAACGGGAAGTTCAAAAAAAGCCCATTTCAGTCTCGTGTTTTTTGGGTTTTTTATTGCCCCTGCTGTTCCAAATGGTGTATATCGGTCCCTAACTGTGCTCGGAGAGTGTGTATCTTGTAGTCCGAATAAATACCAGTGTTAAGAGTCCTGTTGGTACTCCCATTCAAACCGCATGGGCGCTAATCATCCAACCTGTGTTGGCGAGTCGTGTGTAAAACAGGCGAATCCGCTAGAGGTCGCTGTTGTAACTGTGCCAGCTGCTGTAGAAAGCATGAGTGAGAAAGCCGGGTCAAGCTCTCTGGGCATTTAAGGGTCCGTGTTCTCCAAAAAGGGGTGTGTGTGTGGTAGTGCCTTTTTTATTTACATTGGATGATTAGGTTCGCTAGAAAGCCCACCGTCTATCTACACAATTCAGGACACGTCTTTAATCTTTAAAGTTCTGTTGGGTATCCAGGGCTGTGACCAGAAGGTCACACTGATTGATGTATAGTTATGCTAGTTATGGAGTAAACAGCAACTAGTAACTAACTTCCAGTCCTGGCATTTACTAGTACACTCATACACTCACTCAAGGTCTACATTCATCGTCAAGAGGTTCCTAATGGTGTCCTGTTATAATCCATCCCATGCAGCTTCAATATTCGCCCACAGTTCCTGCAGATTTTGCAATAGGGGTGGAGGTGGAGTGACACCAGGCCTTCTGCACGAGTGATCTTGGTGTTCACCACGGTGCCTCTACACTCAGACTCATTAGTGGGACCCATTGTTGAAGATGACCCGCTGCCATTCGTTGCCAGGTCATTCCATGACAGTCTGGCATGACACCACTGCAGTCTTTAGCAGTGTTGAGGTGGGGTTAAGGGCAGTCATTGTAACGGTCTGCATGCATGTAGTCCTGCGGGCACTAACAGGATGGCTAATGATGGGCATCACTGCTCACTGAATGGTTGTTGGGTCAGTCAGCTAAAGCCATAAGGCCCATCCTTGCTTACATGTACAGAGGTGCATGAAACTCGGATCATTTGCATGTCTCACAATGTCAGACCTACCCACCAAGTTTCATCCCAGTCGGTTGATTGCTTCTGGGTGCAGCTATTTTGATGATGAGTGTATGTTATTGTATTTAAATGAATGTGGGTCTTTATGGTCACCACACAGTTCATGCCTTTATCAGTTTTACTGCCTGTCATTTTCGAACCACACAGAGCCAAATTCCTTGCAGTGTTTTTGTGATGCTGAAAATATCAAAGAGAAGCCAAAGTCGAGCTGTTGCTTGTGGAGTCTGTTTGCGTCAGCCCTATTTACAGCAGAACCCCTGTTTACTTAACAGTCTTTGTAACTTCATACTGTATGGTCACTGCCAAATGCCCAGAAGACGAAAGCTTCAGGAAAGGTCTCAGTTCATTTCCCTGATAAATAAAGCTGTTCATCGAGGTCTATCTCAGATGGATCTCAACTCACTGACCTTCCTCAGAGGCCACTCCCCGCCGTACCTCAGGAATTGAATGGTATCCACTCATCAGATGTCGATAGGATGTGGTTTAACATCCAAGTTCTTTTTCATCAGCTGTTGGATGAATGCTGTAGTTGTACCTTTCTTGACCTCCACTGAAAATGAATGGGGGCTATTTTACGCTTGCCTGTTGCCTGTGGAACTTGATTGTGGAACTTTAAAGTGATTGTTCGTTGGGCTCCAAACTGTGTGTAGTCTCAGTTAGCTCCTCAGTTAGATCCCCACAAGTTTGCTGGGTTACATTTTCCAGGGAATTGGGATCCTAGTGCAGCACCATATCAGCTTTCCTAGATGTGTTTGGAGCTGGATGTGAATGAACTTATAGAAAGACTGGGGGTTCCAGTGGATTGGACTGGAAACTCAGGAGGTCCATTCTGAAGAATGAAGGTTCCTAAAAGATCTTGGGTTGGAAATAAGACAAGCTCATCTTTAAGCTCATACTGAAACCATGCAGTATGTAGAATGAGAATGTAGACCACATATTGCTCCACCATGTTCCCCATGCATTTTCGTAGGTTCTATCTTTGACTATCTATTATAGAACCTTTGCATCATCTTAAGGTTCTTTAAAGGAGGTTCTTTTGTACGTTTGATTCCGTAAAGAACCAAATAGCTCTATTTTCGAGACTGGGGTAAATAACATTAGGGTTAAAATGGGCTACTTCTCTTCACCAAAGCCTTGACTATGTGGCGTACACAACCCTGTTATGAGCTGAGCATCATCAGTTCAAGCTGGTAAACTTGCCCCACATCTCCCACAAATGTTTGGTAGCTTGTGTGTGGTGTTCATGAACACACAGGACGTGGACTACGCTGGGGGGTTTCATGTCTGCGGTTCAAAGCGATTTGGTCCACATGAGTTTGCCATCAATCATGTGTGCGCTAGTTAGGGTTAGGCTAATACGTACAGATACCTGGACCCACACATACAGGTCTATTTGAATCCGACTGCTGTACATTAGCCTTAAAGCTCCAGTGCAAAAGTAAAGACGCAAACCTTGGGTGCTTAATGTTTTGGCTGATCAGCCGCAATTGGTGGGCGGGGTGTACGTTTGGCTGAGCCATCGCTTTCATCCAGTTTCATGAGGATTTGAATGTCAATGACAGTGAATGGGTGGTGTTTGTAGTTCCCTGTAGGTCCCTGTCCATTTCGAAGTTCATGAATGGACAATCAGCTGATGGCCTAACGCTGCTCTCAAACAGACCCCCACAACTAGACCATGTTTAGCAGTTACCCAAGCGATCTATAGTGTATAATCTAGACTGGTTGGCTTCTAACACCACCGGGAACCTTTTTGGTGCTAGATAGAAACGTTAAAAAAAAAAAAAATTATATATATATAATTTTTTTTTTTTTGAAGTTCTCATGGTTCTATCTACAGTGTAACTATGGTCTGTAATCAGGAATTCCTGACCCCTTTTTAAAGGGTGTTGTGAGGATTGGTAGACATAGGTTTAGGAAAGGTACTAGATTTTAGATATTAGAAAATAGGAAGAGACCTCTATCGACTAGACTTTAGACAAGAACACCGGAGTAGACCCTTATCAACTAGACTCTAGACTTTAGTAGACAGAAGTTATAGACTTTTACTAACTACATTTTCATCTACTTACCACACACATCCAATTTAACCTCTGAAAAAACAAGACTTGTCAGTGATGAAATCCTAAAATATATTGAAGACCTATTATTTACTACTTGCCCTATTATTGCTATTCATTATTACCATTCGCGTTGCGTGATCCTGATATTGCCAAGGCTCAATTGAAAGGAGTTGTGAAATACTTTATGCTTAGATACACGAGAAGCGAATAAAATAAACACAAATAAACAAAGATAAAAAAATATATATTTCCTTTATTTAATTACATTTCATCTGCTCATTAATGAGTCACCTTCATTAAAACCACACGGCTGGTTGCTTTTCTTAGAGCTCGCTTATCTTGAATACGAACCTGTTGGGGATTGAAACATGGTTGATCTGTCCATATGAGACACACCTTCATTCATCAACAGGAGAGCTGTGTATACTAAAAATGTATCTCTCCACCGCATACAAAATATTCATAACATAAAGCCAATACACGATGATGTGTGCCAACCCTCCTGTGTCTGGAGATGTAGCCTTGGATGTAATAGTTTTATAGTCTAGTTGTACTCTGATTTTGCTGTATAAATGTAAGTATCCTCAGTCTTTTTAGTCTTGTCCAGTAGAGTTGAAGGATTTTGGGAAAATATCTCATTTCAGTTTTCCGGACTTATATTGCGACTGTGATTACAATTGCACTTATTGTCCATAAATTACGGTTCAGGCCTGTTGTTTGGCAAAGAAGACCAGGATATCAACATTTCTGGCTTTAGGCTTTACTCCCGAATAAATGTGCCAGACTGCCAGTAAGGAAGGTTTGGTTGTGATTTCACAACACATGGAAGTTTGGCTGGATCGGATAGGTTTAACCAGTTTCCAGGAATGTCTCAAACTCTGTGTTATCAGGTTAAATTTATGCTCTTAAAATCTAAGACTATGTAATCTTTAATTTTTTATTATGTGGACTATCATTTCCAAAAATCGCAAAAAAAAATCAAAATCAAAAAATGCCTTCTATTAGATCAGTTCAACATAAGACAATTGACCACCCAGCCATAGCATCCAGATACACACCCGGACCTGCTACTCACCTTATTAGGTCAGATATTAAACCCTTAGATGCTTTTAAAGCATCACTCAACCATTTGCTTGGTGTGGGTGGTAGAACTTTGACTCCATATGTTATCTAGGAGAGCTTTATCAGGAGGACACAGTGAGGAAAAGCGAGATCCCATAGGCTCATTAAAGGGCTGATTGTAATGGCATTCCCAGGTCTAGGCCTAAAGCATGCCTGTATACATTCACTTTCAAAAGAACAGCTGCACCCAGAAGGATTCAGCTGACAGGAATGAAACTTGGTGGTAGGTTTGACGCCATGAGACATGCAAAGGATTCAAGTTTCACGCTCGGCCGTGCATGTGACACAGTCTAGGACAAGCCTTATCGCTGTATGTGTACCTGACTGACCCAACACTCACGATTGCGGATATTCAGCCAGCCGTGATGCCTCCATGAGTCATTGGGAGAACTACATACACACGAACTGTTACGACAACTGTCCTTAACACCATGTCAGCAACACCAAAGACTGTACCGGTGTTGTGCCAGACATGGGATGAGTGCTGCTTTCATTTTGGTGGAGACTGAGAGACACTACTTCTGTATGTGTAGCTCAATAAATATTCCCCATATCAGTCTAAACTGATCATCATGTATTGTTCCTGGTCACCTTTATCTTCCTTCCCAACAGCACTGCGATCCCACACCTCCCTCTGGGTGCAGCTATTCTTTTGGATGATGAATGTATACATTTAGAAATGGGTTGTTGTTTTAGTTTCAGGTCTAGTTTCCCTGAAACAATGACCAGTTGTGTCTCTGTGTCTATTCCTAAAGCAGTACAGTCCACTTGACCCTCGCTCTTCCTGTGACTCGACCCTTACTCGTCCCCCTGCCCCACCAAAACCCCATCCAGTCCAAACAGAGCTGAAGGAATAGTGGTGGATGTAACATGTATCTTGAGGTTAATTAGGAAGCAGCAAACTGCCGTCATGTTGCGTGTACTCACTTCACTCCGTCTCTGACTCATACACATGCACACCAATTTGGCGAAGCCCTCCTCGCTAAGTTTAAGTGACAATGCGCCCTCCCTGCTCCCCCCCCCTACCCCCAAACCGCCAACATGGTGTGGGAGAGTGCAATCTGTGTGAATTAGTGAAGAAACAAATTACCTGCATTGGGAGTGTGATCCCCGTGCAGTTTCACCCAGGTTTGTCTTTTGAAGAGCGGCAGCGTGTCCCCCCAGGGGTCCCTGGCAAACACCCCTCATCTCACAAGCACACATCGCGTGGTTTTTTTCTACATTTCTAAAAACTATGCATGGCTTCCGCCGGAGCCCTCTTATCAGCAGCAGCACAAATGCCATGCAAATGGAGCCATGCTCAGCACAGGCCGCCACTCTGAGGCAGGCTTAATTGGTAATTGGGATCTAGGTGTGAAAGCCACACTCGCGACCAGGAGCGAAAACACGGATGGGTTTGAAAACCTCCGACTTTTTTTTTCCCCCACCCTTTTTCTAGTAATTATTATGACAGGGGGCCGCGGTATGATTTTTGCATACAGGGGAAGCTCGGGGGGCTTTTTTATCGTCTGCTACGTGTAAAGTAGGAATGAGTTTTCTCAGGCTTACATGGACTGATGGTCGGGGAATGTATAAGTTGTCCACCCAAAAATTGAGTTGGGCTATTTCGTCTCTGTCCAATAAAAAAACATGGATCTCCATTTTGGTTGATTATTACTTTTATTTATCATTTATGAATTATATGAACACAGCAGCAAATTTCATGACGAATGGCCCAACAGATATGACCCTAAAGCACCCAAAAGGGGTGGGGGCAGTCTGGTTCCACTGACTTACATTATAACTGAATTAGGTTTTGTCCTCTTCTGTGTTTAATTATTGGGAGACACTTCTTTTTCTTGGACAGGGTGAATGTAACGTGATTTCTTAAGGCCTTTTTATGATTTTTACAAAGTGTGCGTGACGTGATATTCAATTCAATTCAACTTTATTGTCATTATACCAATACAGGGTTGTACAGTGTAACGAAACACGGTCAGGCTCCTTCTCCAGTGCAGTTGAATAATGTGTATCTATATATATATATATATATATATATATATATATATATATATATATATATATATATATAGTGTAGTGCATAGACAATAGACAAAAACAATGTGTGCAAACAGTACAGTACAGTATGTGTACAGGACATGTGCAAAGAGTAGCGCAGTATCAGTAAGTATGTGGTTTAAACAGTAAGGATATAAAGTGTATAGTGCAGGTGGGAAAATAGCTTAATGTTCAGTAACAGCCAAATTGTACAGATGTTCAGTATAGATAAACAAATATAGATAAATAAGAACAAAATATACAAGTATACAGGTTGAGTTAAAGTGCGGTGCAAACAGATGATATGTCATATTTCTGACATTTGTTGAACAACAGACTGAAAACTGACTAAAACAAAACACAAAGTACTAATAAAACTATAAGCACAATGATCTTTAATCAGATTTTCACATTGCACAATGAAATATGACTAATTGTGCTATATTTGTAATAAGGCATGCTGTTTGCCAGTGCTGTTTCTTTACTGACAGTATCCAGAATCTGCTCAGGAAATTGCATTACGTCAGGTATCAACATATTGACCAAACATATTGAAAAACCCTGCATTTTTGGGCCGATTATACCAATAACCGGTCATTCCAAAGGACACATTATTATTTCATATTTTTTGAAAGTGCTACTTTTCATTAGTTTTTGTCCAAAAAAAAAAATAAATAGAGCCCAGAAGGCCTGTTTACTTAACTGTAAAGAGCCTCTCACTTGCAGCAGGAGCGACGTAATCCTTGTAAATAGATGTTGCTGTCAGGGTGACGAAGTGTGCACGTGTTAGTGTTGGTGTTCTGGCTCATCCTCTGGGATGGTTTGAGTGCTCTGTGTTTTGTACCATGTAAAGACAAGGTTTGTACTAGAAGTACTAGAAGCCAGCGCTGAGTGCTGGATACTTCCCTTCTGCTGTGTGTTCAGTAAAAGAGCATTCGCCTTTAAATCTTATGTTTCCTGCCTCTTCTGTTTCTATGCTGACGCAACAGGTGATTCCAGTAGACCCATAATAATATCTACATTCATCTGCAAAAACATACTGACCCCTAATATAGATCTTGCCCCACTGGTGGTATAATATAGTATAATATACCACCCCTGGAAACTACTGGTGGGTGATGTTTTTGTTTTCCTTCCACATATAGTAACATATAGTGCATGGCGGGTTCAGCTCATCAGAGTCTACGGCGACGTGTGTGTCACAAGCCCTTAGAAGGTCTGAAAAGTTACAGTACAGCTTTATCTGTCATGTAAACTTCTGGATTCCCTAAGTGACCTACACTGAGCATCTGGGATGTAGTCACATGACAGTTTCTGAATCTGTGAACATGTGACCTGATTTACAAAATGGCGACGTGCTTGATAAGGACACAAGACAAAACCAGATCATTCCAAAAGCTTGTTTTTTGTGTCTATAAGGCCTGTTATAAACCCATTTAACAGTTCTAAGGCATTGATGACATGTTCTGCTTTACCTAGAACCCTGTATTACCTAGAACCCATAGAACAAAATGATGAAATACCAGTTATAAAATGATTAAGACATGGTATTTTTACTTGTGTCTCTCACAATAAGACTAATATTGTATAAGCTTATACCTGATCCCTTATCATTTCCATTACCGGGGAAATGGCTCAGGGCTCTTATGGGTTAAACCAGAGTTACAGTGCAGTCGACGGTGTAACTCTCTTGGGGGGGTGAAGTTCCTGGAAAGCACCTCAGCCTTAAAGTGTAATGTACACGATTTCCCCCCTAACCTGAATGTACTTGATAGACAAAGACATGTCTGGTGTCTGATGTTTTGTGCCTTTAGGTTTCCACTGGAGCTATGTGGCTAATTTAGCTAACAAGTTATGGAAGCTTATGGGATGCCAGCTAGCACCACACTGCAAATCATTTCACACTTAGCTCAGATGAGGGAACTCCATCCATTATTCTCTATGTTCTCCAATGGTTAAGAATCAAATCACACTTTAATATAACAGTAATTTAACCTTATGAGTAGAAGCTATGATATACAGCTCTGGAATAAATAAGAGCCCACTCCAGTGTCTTCCTAAATCAGCATCTCCACATGTACAGCAGGTTCTTAGTGAGGAACAGAAGGTTGGGTTCTAGCTTCACTGGCAGATACAGTGAGCGTCTGGTTCATAAGAACAAGGTTAAGCAGCAAACACACAGGACAACACAGCTACAGACTGGCAGAAGGCCAAACCCACTCTCTACTGACCATGATGAGCGCCATCTCATTCCAATATCGCCTAACCTCCGTAAGTGACCTACAGAAAGACGGGCGAGCGGTGGCTGGGGCTGCTTTTCTCTAAATAAACAGATCTAATACAGTATCTGATGTTTCCAGTAGTGTAGAATGTTTTGGTCCAACACGAACCCGGAAACTGTAGAGCTAGAGGAACCGATCAGTGTGAGGTGGTCTCTTCAGTTTTTCCAGAGCTGTATTTACAGATGTACACATTTCTAACCATGCAGTATAAGATACAAAGTTATTTACAATGGTTCAGTATGAAATGCTCTATTCTAAAGACACCTCCCACGTCAGAATCAGTCACAGTGGTGGTGACGTGTGGTCAGTTCATGTCTTTCCAAGTTGCCTCACAGAAACTGGAAATAAAATGGTAATAAATTAATAGAATTCCACCTGAATGAAATTCCACAATACTATTTTATGATAGTTATAAGAAGTTTTTGGCCAAAAAGTTTAGTTTTTATAAAATACTTTGAAGGTGTAGAGGTACATGTGAGACTAACTAGTCCTCAAAGAAACCTTTCTTTCTTTCCTTTGAGATTTATTCTTGTTTTATCAATGTGTAGGTTCACTGGTGGTTTGGATAGTACATAAAATGTCTATATTTGTGTCATAGACATGGTGAATCTTGATTCCTGTCAGCTCCTCTACTGTGCTCCTCTACTGTGAGAAAATTTAGATTTCCCTATAATTCTCTATAACGGGACAATTGAAATGATTGGCGCATATTTCAAAAGTGGCCCATAGAATTACACATAGAAACCTTTTTTGAATGCTCAGATTGTGTTAATTATTCACAGGTAGTGTAAAGTACAGTGTGTTTAGTTCTGCTGGTAAGAACATCTACCAGATGTGAGTTTAATATGAAATCCAAGTGATATTCCATTTACCCAGTATGTACAAAGACCTTTCACTGGATTCACAGAAAGCAGAACACATGGCTTCTCACTGGGGCCTTCTCTTAACGTTCATCTGTTTCTGTTCTTGGGGAAACCGCAGCACTTTTGGTCAGGGCAGCTATAGTACCGTTTGTACCTTCCTTCTCTAATGGGTGCCATCCTCATCTCTTCCATTAGGATAACCGCTCCAGTATGTCCAGGCCGATGATCACCAGGTCCCCAGCGTCTCCTCTCAGTAATCAGGGCATCCCGACCCCGGCCCAGCTCACCAAGTCCAACGCTCCAGTGCACATCGATGTGGGCGGACACATGTACACCAGCAGCCTAGCCACGCTAACCAAGTACCCAGAGTCCAGGTGAGGATCCTACTGCACTTTATGGATGTTTGGATGTCAAGATGTGATACGATATGATAATACATATGTGCTTATAGAACAACAGACGAAGGTATGTGACATAGCTTAAAACAGCAGTAGCAGCCATCCTAAAGCCAGGTTCCAAGGGTACCTGGATGTTTTTGAACCCCCCAGTCCACTTACAAGTTGGTTGATTTCTTTTTTGAATCAAACAAATGTCATTTGAGGGGGTGCCCAAACTTTTGCATATGACTGTTTATGGAATCTGAGGTGCAAAAACTGGCTGATTGGAATTCAGTGTTTTTGCGATGCCATGAGAACCAACACATTGACGTCCATTCGGCTTTCAGCCTATAGCAGTCTAGCTCCACCCCTTCATAATCAGCCTGCTGTTTTTTCAGGGCAGCCAATCAGAACCGAGGTTGGAAAATGGTCATGTAAAAGTATTTTTGGACCATTTTTGGTACCCCACAGAAATGACCTGGCTAGGGCTGTCATAGAATTGAGGTTAGGTACTGATGATGATGGGTGATTAGTTCTAGATCACTCCAAATCATTCCAGAGGTTTTAGAAGAAGCTCCATCACATAACAAAGTTTCACAGCTTCCATTGCTAATCCTTGGTACTGGGCATGATGACTTTATGCTCATGTACAGCTGCTCCTGAGAATCCCATTCTGTTGTTCAGTGCTTTTCTATGGAGATGGCTGTCAGGTCGTTGGTACATGAAGCACTTATGTTATATACAGTATCATTTCATTGTCCCTCTGTTGAGTAGCCAAGTCATGGGATTGTCGCAAGGACATGAGTCCCTGCCAAGAAACTAGCAGCATTATCAAGGGGGACGGGGTTAATGGAATGTTAATTAACCCTTGGATAGAGGGGTCATGTTAGTGAGGGAAGGGGCTGCATACGGAGCAAGTGAAGCTTAATTCACGAATGTTTCTCCTCACAGATCTGTTTTCCACCTCCGCTCAAGCGATTGCACATGACCGTATATGGGTGTGCATACATATCATATTGTATCATTTAACATGAGCTCCTTATTCACTACACACAGGTGTCAAACAGAACGGGCAGCTCACAGGAGCAAATAAAGCACTATATAAATATATATATATATATATATATATATATATATATATATATATTTATATATATATATATATATATATATATAGTTTAATACAGTATTATAGTTTAATATTGATTTTATTGGATGAAGCACAAACATGAAACAACAGGCCAACAATAAACTCATACCCTCCCTCCTTATTTTACTGTATTGAGAGGAATGGATCATATTGAGGCAGCAGAGTATTGTATCTAGCCTTATTATAGGCTTCATGAAATATTACACCTCTTGTTGTGTAGGATATACTGTACCCATGCAGTAAAATGTATACTAATTCCAAATATGATGCCTGTATCACACCCCAGAAAGTTGGGGCCCAGGGAATATTAATGTTAGGCTGGGAAGTTTGTGGAAAGATCAAAAACACCTGTTTTAGAACGTTACACAGGCAAACAGGTGAGGAGGGGCATTAATGAAAAGAATGGATTTCTTTTTTCAGGCATTTATAAACAAGAATGGGCTAAGTTTGTGAAAGATTCCACAAGTGAATAATCCTGACAGGTTTATGAACATTGCAAGGAATTCATGAATTTCACCATGGAGTCCATAGGGATTTAGGAAATATATTACAGATATGGTCCATGACTAGGGCCGAAGTGAATTTGGTTAGAATATCTAATCATGATTTTTCTGATCGTTATTGCTTGAATTTAATTTAATGCTGAAATTGAAATGATTATCTGGAATTTGAGAAATCCAGGCCCCTTTTCCCAGTTAGCTGTGGATGTGATGTCATAACATCTAGTTGTTTGGCTCCCTCTGATTGGACTAACCCATCTACAGGCAGTTTACAAGCACTAATATTATGATACCGTTCCCCATATAAGATGCAGTCAGTTTTGATAAAATGGCCTGTAATTAAAATTGCAGCTCTTACAGTTTTAATAATGGCAGTTTTTAAAATTGAGAATCTTTCAGCCCTATTCATAACAAAATTCCAATATTCAAAGCAATCCAGGCTACGGCAAATTCTACAGAATGCCTAGGACTTCAACCCCTCAGATGGCACTGTATTAAAAACAAGCATCCCTCGGGAATGACTATGACCATGTGGGCTTGGTAATACTTCGGAATACCCTTGTGACTGTTTGACGTCACAAGACGAATGTAGTCAATCAGCCAAGATTGGAGGGGGGTCAGTAGCAGGTTAGCCACTCTCACACCAAACACAGCCATCGATGGGACAAAGAACAACACCACCAGCATATGAACACAGCATTACCTTCCATTGTTTACATTACATTTGGCTAATGTAAGTTTAGCCTTCCACACTTGCTTCAAACTGTGTGGAGTTGTTAAGTAATCTCAAATAGACTTGCTTACCTCACACTGTAGGCCCCATTAACCATCATAGTCTACATTTTATGCATTTTCCCAGTTTTATAGAAATTAGAATACCATAACATATTGATACAATATACTGCAGTGTGTTTAAACTGGCGAATGGTGATGATGTAGACACGCAGTTTGCACAAAGCTAATTATTCCAATAAGCTTTCATTACTTCTAGCTCCAGTGCTGAACTAAAGAAGCCAGCTTCAGACACGAAGCTGTCTTGGCTGACCCGTTACATTCCATCTTCACCCCCCGCATCACGTCAACAAGACACATCCATCGGGAAAAAAGTCCGTATTGAAGAAACGGCGACTGATGCAGGAGGGTGAAGACCTTTTTAAGGACATGGGGTGAATCATATGTGAAATGGATCTGATGTGTCTGCCTGTCGCTCTCATTAACTCTCTGGCCGCGTAATGTCACCCGCCATGTCGCTGGAGAGCCGTGTCAAAGCGCATTTATCAGCAGCCGCCATTGTTCACGCGCACAGATGCTGCCTTGACTTCTTGCACTCTGGGTGAAGTGGGGCAGCAGAACGTGGAGCGCTTCGCTTCAGTCAGGCAGGAGGGTTTTTAAACCACCGTGACTCACATCAACAGCTTTTCGTTAGGGGCTGATGGCTTTCCCGCCGCCATAGTCGCCATGTGTGCGGCCGCTGGTCCTAACCCAAATGCTAAAAGCCCGACTCTGCTACAAGCCCAAAAGAACACATGCACTGAGTTTAGCATTCAGTAACTGACTTTACCCAAACACGCCATTAGTACTATTAGGCCAATGTGGTACTCATTTGTAAATCATTTCCACTCCTCCTTAAAAACAGACCAAACTGAGGTTTTGGAATGACCGCTATTTTTGCTGGGAATGCTTCAGCCCTTTGAAACCTTTTATAAGCCAGGGAATACTTAAGTGAAAAATCAAATTGGCACAATTTTCCCCATGTAGTCCGTCAGCCAAGGCACGTTTAGTTTGCCTCTTTGTTTTTGCACTGAGCAAAAAGACAGTGGAGTGCCAACTTTGGCGTTAGTGAGCCAGCAGTGGGCCAACTGTCTTTTAATCATCATTACAGTGGACATAATTTATTATTCAATGGCCCATCAGATGACCAGGAGAGCAAGCTGAAAGCTACAGCTAGCTGCTTGGTTATCGTCAGAGCCTACTTCCTTGTTTGACTTGGCTTCCTTGAACCCATTTGACATGGGCCTTATTGTTGTACCTGACTGACCCAGCGGCCCCGATTACGGACATTCAGCGATCAGTGCTGCCCTCCATGAGTCATCCTGTTAGTGTAGCACCATTGGCAGACAGCTGGACGACACAGGACGACATGCACACAGACCTTAGCACCACATCGTCACCAAAGACTGCAATGATGTCAGACAGTCATGGAGTGACTCTGAATGGCAGTGGGTCATCTTCAATGACGAGTCCTGCTTTTGTCTTCGTGGAGACGACCAACGAGTCCATGTGTGGAAGCAGTGTGGTCCACACCAAGATGAACGGTTTGTTGCCACGCGCCACACAACCCGAAGTCCTTGTGTCACTCCACCTCCACCCCTACTGAACTGTGTGAGAATATTCAAGCTGGATGGGATGGATTATCACAGGTCACCATTAGGAACCTCTACAACTCCATGCTGAGACATCTGGTATGCTGCGTTACCAGACATGGCGGCCTGACTCCATACTGAGAGACACTACTTCTGTATATGTAGTCCAATGATTATTGATCATATCAGTGTATCAATTATTGTTCCTGGTAACCTTTATCTTCCTTCCCAACTGCACTGCAACCCCACACTTCTTAACTTCACTTGGTGCACGACAAATTACACTGAACTAGTTTCAGGCCAGAGAGCCACAACCCACACAGTTTGATGCATGTGTCTGATGATTTAGGCTAGCAGTTTGCTCAGTGCTAGTCACTTTACATGTGGTCTGCATCCTGTCTGCATACAATATGCATCCATAACCTGTCAGCTACATTACACCTGTAGCTCCAATGCAAAATACGCCAAACATGTGTCTGGCCTGATTACCTACATGTGAGGTTTTGCTGGACTGTTAATGTAACCCACATGATTTTGGGTGCAGTCGTACCAGCAGTCGCTCCGAGCCACAGGGCCCAGGACCCATCTGGAGGCTCAGAGCCAGGACAGCGGGGCATGGCCTGGGGCAGAGCAGGGGACACCGTCCACCAGACGGGCTCTTAATTGGCATGAGGCCAAGGGTTGCAGAATTTTAACCGTTCCACAGTTTCCTGTTCTTTTCGCCCATGCAGTGCAGCGAGCTGTTCGATGCAAATGATCCTCGGTGTTCAGTGTAAACGTACTCAATGTGGAGGGAGTTAGAATAAGCCTGCAGCATTGAACCGTAAAGCGGTCAGTCTGATTTCATGTATGTTACTTCTTCTGCTTCTCTCTGTCTTCAATTAAAAGAGAATTCCATTGATACTCATTCATAGAGATATAACCAGGGTCATTCAGAGGGCTTTGGCGTGAAATAGTCGTAGGTGGCGATAGGAACCAGAGGATCGCAATTGTGCAACCAACCAGTGACCCTACACAAGTTTCTATACCCCATGTCATGCAGATGTGGGGTGGAGGGGGGTGTCTATTTTTTTGGAGTGTTTTTTTGGGGGGTGCTATTTTGCATTACAGTGCCTATACATGTACCTCCCTGAAATTGATGCTGAGCAAGCTTTAGGCTAAAACCTTTGGAAAGCTCATCAAACCTTGTTTTAGGCATCAGGCTGAACACCATTGCAGTCCAAAGAAAAACAAGGATCTCCAAAATGGCAGCTTTACAGGAGAGGGCGGAAACCTCATTTAACTTTAATGTAAGTCAATGGAACCAGACGTCTTACCAATCAGTTTTGGGCCATTTCTGTTGATCCATTTATCATGAAATGATATTCAAATGATGCATAAAAGTCAAAATCAACAAAAATGGACATGTTTTTTATTGGACAGAAACGGTATGCAATCTTTAATTGTCGCCTCTAAAGCTTTTAGACCCATCGAATACATTAGATGTCCCTTTACCAGCACTTTGAGCTATTGTGACCCAATGAGTCTGTTTTGAGTGGAGACCTTTGCATTAAACCCCTCTGATTGATTTAGCTGCACATTCCTAACCATTCCGCTATGCAGAAATTTGGTCGTATTCCCCTTCAACTCCTGGAAGCCTATAGCTGTTATTGTTTTTGTGCCGTACTATTTAAACTACTGGTGAAACATAAAGGGTGGCTTTTTTTGGACATGAGCACTGCATTAACTTTTCAGCAAATATAAATCATAATGATAAAATATCTCCTCACTCAGACGCGGTGTGGATGGAAAGTTTAGAATCTGCACTTGTAGCATCATTCCTGTGCTCCTTTCGTATTAAATTACAGGGTGACTGTAGCTGCTGCTGTTAACTGGGACTGCTGTGGGTTCAGAAACATGGTTTTAATTTAACAATGGAATTTTAATTTGACAGTGTTGTTACAGTAGTGAGACTATATATCATAATCTCTCTCTCTCTCTCTCTCTCTCTCTCTCTCTCTCTCTCTCTCTCTCTCTCTCTCTCTCACCCTCTCTGTGAACAGAATTGGCCGTCTTTTTGATGGCACGGAGCCCATTGTTTTGGATAGCCTGAAGCAACACTACTTCATCGACAGGGACGGTCACATGTTCCGCTACATCCTCAACTTCCTCAGGACGTCCAAGCTTCTCATCCCTGACGACTTCAAAGTGAGTGAGAGAATGATGCCTGACTGTAGTGGAACGTTTAGGCCTTTCGGTGCATGAGATCTGCATGTACCATATACAGTGTGTGTATATATATATATATATATATATTATATATATATATATATATATATATATATATATATATATATATATATATATATATATATATATATATATGATGGCAATACACCGTACATCAGTGCTCCTTGACTCAGATCAGCTAGTGACCGCACCCGCACCAACACTTAGTTGGGTTTGCATTGCCATGAAAAGGTGATAGATGGTCCTAGAGAGCCTCAAGGCTGATGTTGTAGCACTAGGTAAAAGTCAGGCAGTGAAGTTAGCTCAGTTAGAGTGTGTGAATAATCAAAGGGTTATGATGTAAAGTGATTTAGAGTTATTCAGAGTGGTTTGGTTTGAAATTCTCCATTCCAGAGAATCTAAACTTAGAGTCAGAATCGTTTACAGTGGTGGTAATAGGAACCAGACGTCTGCAGAGCTCAACGCCCCTAAGGAAGATATGGGTTCCAACCCAGGACCACCTGCTCTGCTCCCAACACACCCGATCCAACTGAAAAAGGCAACAAAGAAGTTTCTGATTTTGTTTTCCAGATTTCAGTGCCATTCAGCTGAAGTAATTTGGTACAAATATATAATAGAAGATTCAATCCAACAATTTAAAGCAAATCTCAGATTTCATTATGATTCATTATGATTGTTTTCATGACTTTTGAAAATAGCCTAAACAGGAATGATTATATTATTATATGGAATATTAGTTTTATTCTGATATATATATATATATATATATATATATATATATATATATATATATACACTTACATGCAAATACATGTAAATATGGAATATTAGTTTTATTCTGATATTCCAGATAATTACCACCTCAATATTTTGTAAATGGTTATCATGTAAACAAAGTGATTCAGAGGATTATGGAATTCTCCATTCCAGAGAAACTAAACTTCAGTCAGAATTGTTTACAGTGGTGATAGGACTCAGACGTCTGGAGAGCTCAATGCCCCTAAGGCTACCACACAGAATGTTTGGTTATTTATGATATGGTTCCCAACCCAGGACCTCCTGCCTTGCCCTTGCCCTCTAAGCCCTTCCTGAGTTGAAGTGTGCATATTTTGGCAGGAGCACCTAAAAAATGTGAAGTTGCGGCTGCATTCCAGGGTGGAAAAATAGTTAGCAATTATGAATCCAAATTTACCGCTATTTAGTGTAATGTAAACACTCTGAGGGCATGTGTGGGTTCACTGGTGGGTTTGAATGGTGCATAAAAAGGCTGGCTATGTTGGTGACTCCTTTCCCTATCAATACCACTGTAAGGAATCTGAGTCAGTAAGATAATCCATCCCATGTAGTTTCAATAATGAACCAGTTTACATGGAATTGAATTCATCTTAAACCAGCATTAGTAATGTAGACTAAGATTAATGAGGATGGTACATTTGACCAATTGTGCTTACACACACCAAACACCCATATACACTCACTAGCAAACATACACACACTACGGGCAATGAGTACACTTGCCCAGAGTGGTGGGTAGCCCCATCCACCGCGCTCAGGGAGCAGCTGAGGGTTAGATGTCTTGCTCAAGGGCACTTCAGTCGTGTCCAATCAGGGCAGGGAACCGAACCGACAACCTTCCGATCACAAGGCTGGTTCCTTTTACCTCCCAATACTCATGTCCAACCGCTGCAAACATAGATTAGATTAGATTACATTACATTACATTAGATGCTAACTGCATATTATAGCTGTGTACCTGTACTCTGCACAATGACAAAGTTGAATCTAATCTAATCTGAACAAGGCTGGTTCCTTTCACCTACCAATACTCATGTCCAACAGCTGCAAACATAGATTAGATTAGATTCTAACAGCATATTATAGCTGTGTACCTGTACTCTGCACAATGACAAAGTTGAATCTAATCTAATCAAGGCTGGTTACTTTTACCTCTCAATACTCATGTCCAACAGCTGCAAACGTAGATTAGATTAGATTAGATGCTAACTGCATATTATAGCTGTGTACCTGTACTCTGCACAATGACAAAGTTGAATTCTAATCTAATCAAGGCTGGTTCCTTTTACCTCTCAATACTCATGTCCAACAGATGCAAACATAGATTAGATTAGATTAGATTAGATGCTAACTGCATATTATAGCTGTGTACCTGTACTCTGCACAATGACAAAGTTGAATCTAATCTAATCTAATCTAAACAAGGCTGTATCGATGGATGAGTCTAATAGATAATAGGCTATTGAAAGCCCCATTGATTAATCTGAAAGCCTGAGGACGAGTTTGAGGCCTGGTTACATACCTCTGCCTCAAACTCAAAATTATTTATGGCAGTTTATGCCAAGAAATCTGCCAATTAGAGCCTTTCAGTGGACACACATGACAGAAATCGGAGGCTTTGTGGCACTGGAATTTCCTACTTGAGCATCTATTCATAGTAATGAAGCCACAGCTACATAAGCATTCCTAACTCCGGAAGTGTGGTCGACCCAGGCTTGATGGAATGCCACAAATAGGCAGGATAATGCATAGAGCAAATCTTTGTGTTAAACATGATGCGATCTGGCACTAACGTTTAGAAAACCCCGCACAGGCCTAATTCTGGCCATGAGACACATTTGCATTCCAGTGGCTAGCTCTTGTGTGTCATTTAGCCCTTAATTACAAATGTGCCTTGGGAGAAAACAAATAATCCCATTATCTGATGGTCTGTCCATGAGGAAAGTATGTCAGCTAAAATAAGCAGAGACTCGAGAGTAGCCCTGGTTCACTGAAAGGCTACACTCACAATCTTGGAGAGTTTATGGGAGCATTGCGGCTTAGCTTTTCCCGTCCCCCCTGCCTCCCCCCCTCAGTCAGCTCGCCTATGTTCCTAGTTTAGGCTTCCTGAACAGTGTCGTGGAATGCTGACTGGGTCTTTACGCGCTCATGTCGTGGCCATCCTTCATTTATTTCATCATCGGTTGAAACCCTCGTCTCCTGACCCTGGGATGTTATCAGTGATGTCCCTAAGTGTCTGAGTCTATGTGTCTCTTTTCAGGATTACAGTCTACTGTATGAGGAGGCCAGGTATTTTCAGCTGCAGCCCCTGCTGGCGGAGCTGGAGCGCTGGCGGCACGAGCGCGAGCTGAACCGGCTCTCGCGGCCGTGCGAGTGTGTGGTGGTGCGCGTGGCACCGGACCTGGGCGAGCGGATCACGCTGAGCGGGGACAAGGCCCTGATTGAAGACGTTTTCCCCGAGATCGGAGACGTCATGTGCAACTCAGTGAACGCCGGCTGGAACCACGACTCAACACACGTCATCCGCTTCCCCCTCAACGGCTACTGCCACCTCAACTCTGTACAGGTAGGAGACAGTCTGGCTTGTGTTAAGCCCATGTGGGCCAGTTTTGCAATGGGGGGTATTTGCTGACCGGATTTCAAATTAGTGCAATAAGACTTACAGTGTAGTTAGTCTGGGAATTGGCTAGAACCTGCAAGCAGCTAATGACGTCTATTACAGGCTTCTATAACTCAACCAGTTATGCATATGAATAACAGCTGGGATTGGATTGGGCATGTACTGGACAAGTTTCTGGATGTAGGCCACATCAAAGTTCAGACACTCTTGCTTTAAAGAATTGCGCAGTTGGGTCAGATTTGGTGGATGGCTTCCCTGGCACAATTCTGATGAGAGATTCCTGTAGACAGGGATTTTAGCCACTGCTGGTAGCCCCTTATGACCATACGCTTCCATACACCTGCAGATTCAGCTACTTCCGTCACACTATGGTCTTTGGCCACGCCCACATGCAGTCACTCCTTTAGCCAATCATTAACATCTGCTCTAGAGTCATTTTCCACACATGGAATGAGACATTCCCTGCACTGTACCACCTCTTCCCAATCTATGGATCCTGTCACTCACACCCCACAGGTATTTATAGCCCGATCATGCTTGTGCAGCGCCATCTGCAGGAGCCTGAAGTTAATTTTTCCCGTATATGGAATTCACTGCATGCCCAAAAATGTGTCGCGCCATTTTCAAGTTCCTTGTTTAAAAATCAAGTCATTTGACGACTGTATGTAACTCACGTTTGATTGGTAGGAGCTACACTTGGGGGGAAGAAATCTCAGATTGTGTAAATCACAATATTGTTGCAGGACTATCGCTTTAATTCTCTTTCTGTAATGAAGCATCTGCTTGACGTCATTCCTTCACTGCTTGCACCAGCTTGAATTTGTTTTGCCGTGCCACTGCGGTACTAATGCAGGGCGATGGTATGGATTCCTAATTCGCCTTTCCTGTTGCAGGGTGCGTTTTTTTTTTTTTTTTTTATAAGATGGACTGTTTCCTTTTCTATCCACCGAATGTTTAAGCCGTTTTCTAAAAGGCTTGCCTTCATCTGTATCCAAGGGAGGGAGATTTCACATTAGCACATAAGGACACACGCGCACGGATGCTGGCAGGTAGTCCCGAGGCGCGGCCCCTAATCCTGTTTGGTTATTAAAGTGAGCCCGCAGTGGATGCTGTATCTGCGCCTAATGGTGTCAGGATGTGTGCGTGTGTCTGGAGGCAGATGAGGGGAGGGGCTGTCAGCAGAGCGAGACCTTTGTAGTTTTGGTGGGGGGTTGAAGCCCTGGAGCGTCTGGAGGTTGAGGGGTGGGGAGGGGGGCTCAGCTCTGAGATTTTGTGCTTCCAAGTGGCACATACTCTACTCCCTGGGGGCCTTTGATGGAATGTGATGATTCTGTGTCCCCCACCCACCTCCCCAACCTTCCCTGCTCACAGACATGCATGAAGCGTGTGGATGCAGACTGTAATATGTGCCTTCTTTGGTAGCTGATTGTAGCAGTTAGCATCTTTATTTAGTTTCCCACTGGGGCTATGAGGCGACTGTAGCTAGCGAGTAGGACTGCGTCATGTTGATGATCTGCGCAGGACAGATATGCTTAGACATGCCCGATCATTTAAACTGTTGTATTTATAAATGTATAGGTGCTGCCAGATTACTGGGCTAAAATCTCAGTATTTATTTCATTTCACTGCATTATTAACCATATTCATTGTTTCGTTGGCTCTATAATGCCTGGCCAGGTCAGTGTAGGGTTGGATGCCAAAAAGTTTCAGGAACATGGTGATGCTAGAGTCACTATTGAGCTAAAGGTGGTCCACCAGCCAAATAACACCTGGTCAACAGCGGTTCTGCTGTCTGGTGGTTGGTGGGCTCAGCTTATAAACTGTACAGTAATAGATGGACCACAGTCTATCATATTGGAAGCAGTATATGAGCGTGTGTGTATATAGTTTGCATACTTTGAATATAAGTATGTAAGCATGAAGTTAAAAAAAGTTAATTTGATGTATACAGTGTGTGTCTGTACATGTATGTATGTATGTATGTATGTATGTATGTATGTATGTGTGTATATATGTACAAGGACGCTTACATATATACACAGCATGTATTCTAGTTACTATGCATCAAGCAAAGGAATTTGATATATACACTTTACATGTATTTGTAAGGCATTATTATTATTATTATTATTATTATTATTATTATTATTATACACTATTATACATTATTATTTATTATTGGGCTTGCCTTCAGTCCAGTCCTCCCTCCTCCACACACAATAACCAAGGAGGGGAAGGGGTTTAGAATAGCAATGAACAAAATATGTAAATTTAAATATGTATATTAAGTTTACATACCTATTCGACCTACAGAAGTTAAGCCCCGCCCTTTCGTGATGGCATTATAGCATTATATTTGGAATGATATGCAGATATTATTATGATAACACCACACAGGGCAGCCAATGAGATCAGAGGTCATTTACATCATCATCCTTATTGTTGTTGTCCTAAGGAAAACAAGTATCACCTAAATGGTGACTTTACAGGAGACCTAATTGGACAGCCACGAGATATCAAGCCTTAAAGTCACAGTAACAGACAGCATGTTCCATTTTGAGTCTGGCATTCCACAGTGCGCTATAGTAGAACGCCGTGAGTTGCCGGCGTACAGTTTCACAGCTACATGAGGGAATTCACAAAGTTGTCTTGACACGAGAATGAAGCTGCATGTCCCTCACGCTGTCCATGTCTCTGCAGGTACTGGAGAGGCTGCAGCAGCGCGGCTTTGAGATCGTAGGCTCGTGTGGAGGAGGTGTGGACTCGTCTCAGTTCAGCGAGTACGTCCTGCGGCGCGAGCTCCGGCGGGCCCAGCGCGGACTCCAGAGTAACAGGATAAAACAGGAGCAGCTGGACTAGAGACCTAACAGGCCCAAGAACTGCCCCCCAAAGGGCCACGAACTGCCCCACAGGCTTACAGAACAAGAACAACAACAACACAAAAAAAAGCCCCTAAGGGCCCCAGAAGGCACCAGACATTTCAGCAGTTGCCAAGCTCTCCGCAAAGGTTGGACACTTATCTGTCTTGATTTTTTTTTTTTCGGTTTTGAGTTTGGTTTGTTTTCTAAACGAGGGGAAACCCGAGGAAGCAAGCTCTTCTGCTTTGCTAATCCCGGAAGAAGATTCAACGTTCCCCTTATGACCTCTGAGGTGATCGTGACTGTCCACTTGAGGACGTTGTTGAAAGCGTCGTCCCTTATCCGCGTTAAGTTTGTTTTAAAACTTTCAGCAGAAATTTCAGCAGGTGAAAAACGACAACTCGTAAAGACAACCTTAACGAAAGTGTGTTCTGTTTGCAGTGCTATATACAGTATATATAAATATGTATATATTTTGCTATTTCATATAAAACTAACTCATGGATATTCTTCCTGAAACCCCTGAAAAAAAAACGGTGCCGACATCATGGTGGGTGTTTTCTGATGACGGAGACCGATTGGTTGGCTATCCAAACACAATATGGTGACTTTCTTTAAAAATCTGCACACGGTTTTTCTTCTCTCGTAGCAGATGAATTGCTTTTTATACATATGAAAATGTGCGAGCGAAGATTGTGTACTTCATTTACCCCCCCAGTTTTACTGTCATTACGGATTATGATGTACGAGATTTTACATTGGCCATAAGACCTTTACTGTGCTTAGTCAATATGAAGTGTATTAGAGGACTTACATCTCCGGAATCATAAACCCCAATCTGAAATCCATAGGTCACTCGTTTGTTCTTAATTTATGGTTGGATATGATGTTTATCATACTATCTTTTCATTGTCCATGTACATGTACATGTTTTGCTTTGGCATTGAACTTCTTTCTGACTGAATTTGTTAACGGCTCGCATCAAATGCAGGCCCTTCTCTTTCTCTCAACCCGAGAAAGCCAAGTTGGTCTCACAACAAGCCCAACTGCCCGAAATAATGAAGAATGTAGCAAAGAAATGTGAAATAAATCAGTCCAAATTATACCCAGGAATCGGTCTTAAAGTTCTTGACTTGCAAGAAAAACACTCATCATCAAAAGAATAGCTGCCCCCTAGAGGACACACTGGAGGTGTGGGGTTGCAGTGCTGTTGGGAAGGAAGATAAAGGCGACCAGGAACAATAAATGAAGATACATTTAGACTGATATGATCAATATTTATTGAGCTACACATACAGAAATCTGTCTCTCAGTTTGCAGTCAGGCCACCATGTTATCTAGCGCAGCATGCCAGACGTCGCAGTATGGAGTTGTAGAGGTTCCTAATGGTGTCCTGTGATAATCCATCCCATGCAGCTTGAATATCCTCATGCAGTTCCTGCAGATTGTGCTGTAGGATTGGAGGTGGAGTGACAACAGACCTCCTGGACATGTGACACATGACGACAAACCATTTATCTTAATTCTGAGCACGGTGCCTCCACACATGGATTCGTTGGTCATCTCTACCAAGACAAAAGTGGGACTCCTCGCTGGAGATGACCCGGTGCCATTCTGAGTCACTCCATGACAGTCTAGCACCACACCAAAGCAGTCTTTGCTGATTTGGTGGTCATTGTTACAGTTTGCGTGCATGTAGTCCTGCGTGGTCCAGCCAATCGTGGCTGTTGAGTCAGTCAGGCACTGCGATGAGGCCCATTCTTGCTTACATCACATGCACGGCCTGAAACTTGAATCATTCACATGTCTCACAATGTCAAACCTACCCACCAAATTTCATTCCTGTCAGCTGATTCCTTCTGGGTGCAGCTAGTAGTGCAGCTATTCTATTGATGATGACTGTATATTTCATGAATGGTGTTCTTTGAATGTGAATGGAGCCAGGAATGTATGTTGATGGCTAATGGATGACTAGTTGTCACATGGACCTATTTCATTGTTTCCCTGATATCCAGTAGACATCTAGTGTTTAATATATCATGTGCCATGTTCTGTAGCGTTCTGTAACACAGCTATCGTTCTCAAAATTTCAGAGGTCATATTGTTGCTGTTCTGGTCCATCCATGTTCTCTCACTAAACCACCCGCGAATACATCAAACAACCATTGGGAATCCCTACAGCGATAGACCAGTCTTGACTCCTAGCCTATGTACTGATCTATATGCTAGTAAAATCATCCATGCCGCTAGCTAGCATTAGTGATGCACCAGCCATGGAACAAGATAACTTACTTCTTATTAAACACAATTCCGTTTCAGAATTCCTGTGGAGTGTAGGGAAGTCTTGTGAAGCCAACATTGTTGGTTTTCCACCATTATGCCATATGTTATGTTAATATGTCACAGAAACTGTACGTACATTTGTGTTTCCAGTCATTCTTCAAACTAGCTGACTATACAAGACATTTGAAAGACATATCACTGGGATATTCCCTAAAGCAGATCATGGATTAGCTGGACGTAAGGAATTGGTGTAATGTAAGTCCTGCTAGCGTTTCTAAGTAACGTTAGTCTGGTCCGAATGCACCATGTCAATCATTTTCACCAACTGTGTGCTCCCATGATTCCGGGGCCTTTCACCTTCTATAAAAAGAGCTATAGAAATGACCTCAGGTTATATTAATCCCATGTGAATCCACATGTTGGTGGAAAATGCTGCCATGTCATGTGGAAAAGGAGTCTTAATTAATGAGGACGATGAAGAAGTCTTGTGTTCCCTGTGGCTAAAATCAAGCTGATATGTATGGTTACTGTCCTACCTCACGCGTAGAACCCAGAACATGTAACAATGACAGAACAAAGATTTGATTTTAAGCAGTGAAATTGCCGGTTTGTGGGGGGTTTCCCAAGATAACGGCAATGCTAACGACTCATACTGTATCATGCACTTAAGGCAGCATGGAAAAGCAACTAGTGGCTAAATCGAAGGTTCCATCATGTTTTCTGCTGTTTTCCAAGTAAAGATTCTGCGGTAATCTAAAAGCTTCTCCCAGATTTCAAGAACATTGTATCTTGCCGTGTACTGGCATTACCCCATATCCAAAACGAAAACTCGTCCCATCCAAAAAAGGCTTAAGCCAAAGAAATGGAGCTGAACTGAGATAAGTTAGGTTAGCTAACCCAACCTTGACTCCTGATGGAAACCTCATTCTGTCCAAAAAGGGCTTAAGCCAGAGAAATGGAGCTGAACTGAGGTAAGTTAGGTTAGCTAACCCAACCTTAACTCCTAATGGAAACCTCACCCTGTCCAAAAAGGGCTTAAGCCAGAGAAATGGAGCTGAACTGAGGTAAGTTAGGTTAGCTAACCCAACCTTAACTCCTAACGGAAACCTCATCCTGTCCAAAAAAGGCTTAAGCCAGAGAAATGGAGCTGAACTGAGGTAAGTTAGGTTAGCTAACCCAACCTTAACTCCTAACGGAAACCTCATCCTGTCCAAAAAGGGCTTAAGCCAGAGAAATGGAGCTGAACTGAGGTAAGTTAGGTTAGCTAACCCAACCTTAACTCCTATTGGAAAACTCATCCTGTCCAAAAAGGGCTTAAGCCAGAGAAATGGAGCTGAACTGAGGTAAGTTAGGTTAGCTAACCCAACCTTAACTCCTAACGGAAACCTCATCCTGTCCAAAAAGGGCTTAAGCCAGAGAAATGGAGCTGAACTGAGGTAAGTTAGGTTAGCTAACCCAACCTTAACTCCTATTGGAAAACTCATCCTGTCCAAAAAGGGCTTAAGCCAGAGAAATGGAGCTGAACTGAGGTAAGTTAGGTTAGCTAACCCAACCTTAACTCCTAACGGAAACCTCATCCTGTCCAAAAAAGGCTTAAGCCAAAGAAATGGAGCTGAACTGAGGTAAGTTAGGTTAGCTAACCCAACCTTAACTCCTAATGGAAAACTCATCCTGTCCAAAAAGGGCTTAAGCCAGAGAAATGGAGCTGAACTGAGGTACGTTAGGTTAGCTAACCCAACTTTAACTCCTAATAGAAACCTCATCCTGTCCAAAAAGAGCTTAAGTCAGAGAAATGGAGCTGAACTGAGGTAAGTTAGGTTAGCTAACCCAACCTTAACTCCTAACGGAAACCTCATCCTGTCCAAAAAGGGCTTGAGCCAGAGAAATTGAGCTGAACTGAGGTAAGTTAGGTAGCTAACTAGGTAGAATGCTCCTAAAGGCGTTCTGTTGAGTTGACGTCAGGACTCTGTGAAAGGCCTGTCAGGCTCTTTGCCACCAAACTCATGTTGGAACAGGAAGGGGTCATCCCCAACTTGTTCTCACAAAGCTGGGAGCATGAAATCGTCCGAAATCTCTTGGTATGCTGAAGCATTAAGAGTTCCTTTCACTGGAACTAAGGGGCCAAGCCCAACTCCTGAAACACAACCATACACCATAATCCCGCCTCCACCAAACTGTAACACTTGACACAATGCACTCAAATACCATTCTCCTGGCAACTCCTGAGTTCTGGTGTTTCCAGCCACGCTTAGGTGCTTACAGGTGTTTAAAATACCAAGTACAAAGTGAGGCAGTCCCCATAGACAAACACTGGCAGTAGAATGGTCCATACACCTTGGGACAGAGGGTAATGCAATTTCAGTCCTCTGTATGTTCTGTACATATTGAAGTATTGACAATAGAACTACTTGACTTGACTTGACTCGACTTGACATACTGCTGCACTCAATGACTTTAAATATGGCCCTGTAAGAATAGATGCCACCATTGCTGCAGGTCAGTTCAGAGAATTTCTGTCCAGCTAGATTTGCCACAGTTAGATCTAGCAGTGGGGCTGCTGCACGCTAAAGAGTTCTGAACTGCCTCTAGAATGAACATCAGCACAATTATAGCGCACCAGGACCTCCCAGAAATGCGTTTCCCTGGCTGAGCAGCCGCACACAAGGCTAAGATTACTATGTGCAATGACAACTGTCAGAACAAGTGGTCCCATTAGCACTGGACTATGATGCACTGGGAACGTGTTCTCTGGAGTGATGAATCATCCTTCACTATTTGGATGACTGATGGATGAATCTGGGTTTGGGGGATGCCAATAGAGCATAACCTACTGGAATACATAGGGCCAACAGTGTAGTTTGGAGGGTGGGATAATGGTTCTTGGTGCCTATTTTTGGGTAGGGATGGTGGGGTGTTGGGTTGGGATGCTCATGGTTTTGGAAAGCCTACAACAAGCTCATATAGGTGTGATGGTGTCCACATACCTTTGCCTATAAAGTGTTTGCTGGAGCTCAGCCAATAGGAGTCTTACATATCAGCCAGACCGTAGAAACCCTGAATATGTTAATGGACTTGATCTGTGTATGTGGTAGGGCTGCCCTCTAGAAGTCAACGAGTTGAATCTTCGGTCGGAGACCCTTTAAGTCAACTGAGAACCTTCAAGTCGACTGACAACAGTGACCTTTTTTTTTTCTTTGTAAATACAGACTAAAGCTTACAGAAATGCACAAGAAATTTAAGAATGTAAGAAGACATGTTAATCATTATTAAAGGGGAATAATAAATATATATGTAAGTTCTAGCTGGGCTGTGACGCGTGCTTGCAAAAAAATTCAATCCACATAAGAACGTGCGCTGGCGGTTCACCGCTGAAGGAAGCTGAAGCTGTGAAGCTGAGAAACACGGGTGGAGCGATGTCTCAGAGAAAGCCTGAAGGAGCTTTGAAGAAGGGAATCCGAACAAATGAAACCGAATTCTGCTCGTCATTTAGTCAGACATCCAACACTGCTTTAAACTAGTGAGCTGACTTTCGCTTTAGATATGACGGCTGTTTGCGGTGAAGGGGAAACGGAGTGAAGACTGTTATTTTATTATTAATTCCATTATTTTAGGACCTGAATTACAGATATTTATATTTATTTCGTCTACAGCTGAGATTATTTTTATTTAAGGATAAGTACAGTTACTTAATACGCCTGAGAAATAATTATTTCAGTGCGGGTAATAACACCCTATAAATAATTTAAATATGGACTAATCTGGTGTTATTTAGCAGCTCATTATTTATGAGAGATGAAAGACGAAGGGTCCTCCTACTGAAGAAGCTGTTAGAAGTGAAATTAAAAGTCTAGAAGCTATAAGCGCTAATGTTTAGCATTAATACGAGCTGCTGCCCGGCGCTGTGTCCTGTAATTATATCAGGCTCCAGTTCAGATTGATCATCATACACCACGTCTCTTTAGTTCAGAAATATGTTCCTGTGACTCTGCTGACTTTCTAAATGAGGAGGACATCAGATCTGAACCGTATGCAAATTAATTTACTGATTACTAGATAATGTGCATGGAGGAAAACGCGTGAGCGAATAGTTGAATCGTCGGCCAGGACAGGCGACGAGTCGGGTACTGGCCTAGTATGTGGTTATGTAGTTGTTCTTAACCCTTAAGGTTTAAGTGGTCTTCACCAGTTTAAGAAAAGGCATTTCCCTTCCGTTTAATGCAGTGTAGATATTTATGCATAACCAGCAATAAGGAAACAGAGAAGTGACCACACATTGACCTCCTGGGTCATAGCTACTGTCCTCACTTTCTCCTCCATTTCAGGACTTTGCTCTCTGGTCCAAATGAAGAGCAAGAAAACCCTAAACTGAAACAATGTACATTCCTATTTTCCCTTTTTGTCCCTTTCTCTGTCCCCTCTCCCAGCCCCTCCTGTTGTGCAGACTGGGTGATGAGCTCTATTTTAGACGCCCTTGCTCCGGGCGCCGGTACCTCAGAGCAGCACGGCACTGCTGGGAGGGGCTTCAGGGCTTAGGCTCTGGAGTTTCACCACTATGCTAAATTTCCTGTCCATTAGAAGAACTTTTATTTCTGGAGCTGGGATATACAGAGGTCACCATGCTCTTCTTCTCAACTTGACCAACCGGGATGGAGGACAGGTGAGAGGGAGTTGATTGTGGGTCAGTTTACGGAAATGGACAAATGTTGTCTACAAGGTGCTGAGGGGAGCTATCAAAGGGTGGCGGGGTTATGTGGCTCCTTTAATATAAGGCCAGAATGTACACAGTGAGGGAAAGCAATAAGCATATTTATTGAGGCAGGCCAAAATAGGGCTTATGAAATCATCACCAGTTTAAACATCTATTATACTGCCCCATCTTGAGTACGCTAATGTGAGGCTAAAGTCACCAAGCAGTTTGACCAGTAAATGCATCAGAAAGCTATATAAACTATAATGGTATGTTATCAGTTTGAACAGAGTGTGTTAAGCTAAAGTTAGTTAGCTAGGTAGCTAACATTAATGCTAGTAGATTGGATATTGGTAGCATCTCATTTCTATGCCTCATAATCTATTAAAATGTTAGACCAGGTGGCCAAAGTTCTCCATAGAAAAAAAAAGTATATATATATTATATATATATAATGTCATTTTAGTGTGGGCGGTCTCATGGCTAAATTGGACCAGCCTGGTGGCCAATCTTCATTAACTGCACATTGCACCAGTAAGAGCAGAGTGTGAAGGTTCAGTTAGCAGGTAAGAGCACAGTTCTGCTCAAAACATTGCAATGCACACAACATTATGGGACATACCAGAGTTCAAAAGAGGACAGATTGTTGGTGCACGTCTTGCTGGCGCATCTGTGACCAAGACAGCAAGTCTTTGTGAAGTATCAAGAGCCACGGTATCCAGGGTAATGTCAGCATACCACCAAGAAGGACGACCCTCCACCAGCATCACGTAGTGACCTGGCCACTATCCTGCAAGAAGAATGGCTTAAACTCCCTCTGACCACTGTGCAGGACGCAGTATATGTCATTCCCAAGACCAACTGACGCTGTATTGGCCGCGAAAGGAGGCCCTACACCATACTAATAAATGATTGTGGTCTAAAACCAGGTGTTTCAGTTTCATTGTTCAACCCCTGTACATATATATATATATATATATATATATATATATATATATATATATTTTTTTTTTTTTTTTTTCTAATTTTCTTAGACTAAATATCATAGGCTGTACTATGCTGACTTGATGCATCAGGACAGGGGACCACTGTGGGCCTGCTAATAGCAAAACAGCGAGGTAACCACACATTAACACACTTTGTGTATTACTTTCCTCTAAATCATTTTCCATCAAGCCTAATCCTAATGCTACTTCTATGTGTGGTATGTAATATTTCACTTAGTCTATTTCTCTATTTTTAAGTCTTTTAAAATCGTGTTAAAATCGTTTTGAGAAAAAAAATTTGATTGACTGTTACGATGACTGCCATTAACACCACATCAGCGTCAACAAAAACTGCAATGGTGTCGTGCCAGACTGTCATGGAGTGACGGTGTCAACTTCAGAGATGAGTCCCACTTTTGCCTTGGTAGAAACAACCAACGAATCTGTGTATGGAGGCATCGTGGTCAACGCCAAGATGAATCGTTTGTTGTCACATGTCCAGAAGGCTTGGTGTCACTCCACCTCCACCCCTACCACACCATCTGCAGGAGCTGTGTGAGTATATTCAAGCTGCATGGGATGGACTATCACAGGACACCATCAGGAACCTCTACAACTCCATGTCAAGACGTCTGGTGTGTTAGTAGTAGTAAACATGGTGACCCAGTGCCGTACGGAGAGACAGTACTTCTGTACGTGTAGCTCAATATAGTCTATTATCAGTTATCGTTCCTGGTAACCTTTATCTTCCTTTCCAATGGCCATGCAATCCCACACCTCCTTCTGGGTGCAGCTATTACTTTGAAGCTCACCAGCTTTTCTATCTCACTAACCCAATACGTTACAGTTTACAGTGTGATCTGTATTATGATGGTATTAGGCCTCTGTGCTTTCCAGTTTTAATAAAAGATCAGTTGTGGGCCTTCTCAATGAGGTATATATCTTCAGTCCAATAGGCAACACTATTCTCTATGGACAACAGAACTGCATGTACATACTAGTCCCTTAATTGTGCTCACTGAACGTTAGTCCATGGGTTTGGCAACTCTAGTCCTAGAGAACTCCGGTCCAACACATTTCAGTATTTGCTTTTCTCATACACACCTGCTGCAACTCGACTTATTGAATAGCTTATAAGCTGATTCCCATGTCCTTGAGCCTTGGGCATAGGTTTGGTTTCAGATGTGTCCTCAGGACTTGTTGCTACCATAATCAAGAGAATGGGTGTGGTGAAATCTTAGAAATGGGTGTGGCCCACTGTTCAATTGGTGAAGCCTACATCAGATGGACTTTTTTTTCTTTTCTTTTTAAAAAAAAAGGAAAGTAAGAATTAATTCTATTTCCCTATTTATTCCCTGCAAGCTTTAACTACCTTTAAAGGTGACCCAGAAGGAAGTGTGGGAGTGCAGTGCTATTGGGAAGGAAGATAAAGGTGACCAGGAATGATAAATGATGATACATTTAGGCTGATATGATTAATATTTACTGAGCTACACATACAGAAGTAGTGTCTCTCATGGCGTCGGGCTGACACAACATGCCAGACGTCTCGGCATGGAGTTATGCAGGTTCCTAATGGTGTCCTGTGATAATCCATACCATGCAGCTTCAATATCCTCACACAGTTCCTGGAGATGGTGTGGTAGGGGCGTAGGTGGAGTGACACCAGACCTTCTGGACATGTGACGACAAACCGTTCATCTGCAGGAGCTGATGATGTGGTCCGACATGCCCACCTCCCCCTGCATGTCGGAGGGTCTGCGGTGGAAGCGGTCTCCAACTACAGGTACTTGCATGTTCACCTGAGCAACAACCTCACCTGGAGCAACAACACTCCCAGTCTAGTCAGGAAGGCACACCAACGGCTCTACTTCCTCAGGCGGTTGAGGCGAGCTGGGCTCGGGAGCTCGGTCCTCACCTCCTTCTACAGATGTGTGGTGGAGAGCGTCCTATGCTCCAGCATCAACGTGTGGCACGGAAGCTGCTCTGCTGCAGACAGGAAAGCTCTGCAGAGGGTGGTGAAGGCTGCACAGAGGTCTGTCGGAGTCAGCCTCCCCACCACCACGGACATCTACACCTCCAGATGCAGGAAGAGGGCCACCTGCATCATGAAGGACCCCACTCATCCAGCACACTCACTTTTTGTCCCGCTCCCCTCAGGCAGGAGGCTGCAGAGCATTAAGTGTAAAACGAACAGACTGAGGAACAGCTTCATTCCAGAAGCTGTAAGACTTCTAAACGCCACTTAGTGGAACCACTGCACCGACACTTTGAGGACACTCAGTCACTTTAAACACACTCTGCTGCTACCTTTTCAATTTCCTGCTGCTCTTTCTCTCTCTATTTATTTATATATTTTTATATATTTATGTATATTTTATTTATTTAAGTACTGTCTTGCTGTCTGGGTGTAACTGGGTCCTAGAGTACTACAATTTCGTTCCACCCCATGTCCCACATGTGATGTGAATGACAAAGTCTCCTTGAATCCTTGAATTTATATATTGCCTTTTACAAAAGACGCTAGGATCAAGGCAGGGCTCCTCCAGCACCGGACCAGGAACCCCTGCGTTAGCCTTTGCTAATTCACCTACTGTTGCTGATAGCTCAGCAATGCCTGTCTTTGACGCCAGATTGATCAGTGACCATGGCGTGCCTCTGCACGGCCCTGATGAACGAGGAGGACTGCTACACGCGAACCCTGTCAGATGGCTTCGGCCGTCTCCGTCCAGTGTGGCGATCCAAAGTGAAACCCCACCCGGGGGCCTGTTGTCTGTCTTTAATTGCTTTTGGCAGAATCTCCTTTTTCTTAGACTCCCTTCACGTTGGTTCCTATTTGTCTCCATTTCAGCTCGACACTGACTCCGCCGGCGGTGCTAAGCAAGCAGGAGCTGTGAGACACTTGAGGCTACGGTTAGACAAGCAGTCAAATCTGCTTTCTTTTCTATACCCACATCGCTGATACATACAAAGTCTGATCGTTTTCTTGACACCCAAAGAGCAAAGAAAACAGGAATCAGATCTGATTTGGACCACATTCAGTGAAGCCGGCGTTTCATCAGATGATTCCTTCTTGATGCAGTTTTCCTTAGCATCGCTAGCATCGATTTGACTTAGCATCAGAGCTTGACACGGGAAAGGGGAAGAAACACGCAAAGGCCTTCCAGGTGAGCTATTTTCGGTGGAGAACCTATACGAGCATCACAAAAGTGCTGAGCTACAAAAACAACCCTGTTGGCAGTGAGTAGGCTGCTTTTCTAGGGCCATGAAACATTTAGCAGGGGAAACTTTTTCATGCTCTTAAATGATGGGTACATCTCCCAGCTCCTTTTGCCCTGCATCTTTAACTGCGGGCTTTTTGCTCATCAGAAGGATCAGTGGAGGTCCACGGCTGGGCTATGTTTCCAGGATCTGCAATGAGTTGAAACAGAATCCACTATGGGCTTGCGGTGAGCGGAGCTCACTCTGAGACTACAGCTCTGAGAGAATATTTAAACCCGGCTTTTGCTCTGACAGCGAATACATTTCAAAGAGGAGAGAGTACGTGTAGACTTGGAGAGCAGGGCTAATTTCAGAATGTCCCATAGTACTCTGCCACTTGCTAAAACGGGAAACCCCCGAGGAGCGCCTTTCCCCAACTGATAATCAGCAAGCAACTTATTTTCTTCTTATTCCAGCCAAATTTCTGTTCCATTATGCTGTGCACTTTCCCATCACGCTTTCTGACTCATTTGCCTAACTCGTGTTGAGTAGGTGTACATGTTCCTTGAAACATCTACCACTGACTTTCCTGGGGTTTCTAATCCCCCTCAACACACGTGCGAAGCATGTGCCTGCGGAGCTTGGTTCTTAGAAGACTCCGTGCTGGAGGAGAAACTGAGCTTTCATAAATACCTTTATGAAAATGTAACGGCCGTGTACCCATTCATTATTCCAGCGGATCAGGGCAAGGGCGTCCTGTTCATTTTCTTGATGAATGCATTGGCAGATCATCTAAGGCCTTCTAGCACTCCAAGTCAGAAGGTGATTTGTTGGACTATTTAACCAAATTTCAGCCCTTATCGAGACGATAACTCATTTTTAACCCCGCAAAGTAGATTAAGAGATCACATCTTGAGCATTAATTGCCCTGGTGACTAATACAGTGCTAAACGGGGTTGGCCGTCCCGGCTGATGTATTAAAATCACGCTGCTTTTCCTTTAGATTGGCGCAAAGTCAAAATCAATCCAGCTAGAGTGGCAGATGTGTGTCTGTGTCCCGCAAATCGACCTTCTCTGTTCGTACAGTGTTATTTTTTGAGGCTGTGACAGGATATCTTTAGTCATCTCCAGAATTGTTACCACCCTCAGTAAAAACTCTTGACAATAAGCCTTGTGTTTAAGTGTTTAAGATGATATTAAATTCAGGCTCCTGCAGATGGCGCTGTACGAGGATGATGGGCTATTAATACCTGTGGGGTGTAAGTGACGAGATCCATAGATTGAGAAGAGGTGGTACAGTGCAGTGAATGTCTCGTTCCATGTGTGGAAAATGGCTCCAGAGCAGATGTTATAATTAGCTAATAGGAGTGACTGTATTCGGGCATGCCAAAGACCATAGTGTGGAGGAAGTAGCTGAATCTGCAGGTGTATGGAAGTGTACGGTCATACGGGTCTACCAGCAGTGGCTAAAATCCCAGTCTACAGGAAACTCTCCTCAGAATTGTACAAGGGAAGCCATCCACCAAATCTTACCAAACTGACCAATTCTTTGATGCAAGTGTTGCTGTACACTGATGTGACCTCCATCTAGAAATTTGTCCAGTCCATGCCCAATCAAATTACAGCTGTTATTGGTGCTGGTGGAGGTATTACATGCTATTAGGTGTGTTTTGTTCACAGGTGACTCATTAGGACATATATATATACATATATTAATTATTAGCACCCCTAGAAACCAAATGCCAGTGTAGCATGTTTAAGTCCCCCTGGGTGTTCAGGACCTCTTAAGCAGTTGTTCCGTTCTTGCAGGACTCAATCTACTCTACTAGCTGCTTAGTACTTCACAGCCAACAGAGGGCCCCCTAGCAAGTTCTGGGTAATACTGCACCACTATGTTGCCAAAGATGCTGGAGTGAGGGTATAACAGAAACTAGCTAATCATGTTTAAAAAACGAATGCCTGCATCTGATGTTGAAGAACAGAACAGAAAAAGAGATGAGGAGGAGGAAAAGCTTCAAAGTAAAAGATTTAAAGACATGTTTAGCTGTTATTTGTGGTGGTAATAATAAGTTTATTTTTAACAGTAAGTTATTTTTTGTTGGGTTACAATGAAAGTAGTGGGTTTGGGGTCTGTCTAACAAACCAGGCTCAACCTTAATTTTTCAACAGTGGTTTACAGTCTTCTCTGTTAGTCCAGTCCATTGTGTAAGGTTGGTTGAGTAAAACATGCATGCGGATGAGGTTTATTAGCACAAGGGTGATCCAAAAGAGAAGAAGTCATAAAGCCGTTCCAAGTTCAAACATGCCACATTGGAAATACCAGAAAGAGTAGTCGAAGTCCAAACAAGGGTAACAACCCAAAAGCAATCAGAGTAGCAGACGTAGCCGGAGGACAAAACCTGAAAGACAAAGCCAAAACCAGAAAAATGGTCAAAACAGGAGACAGTACACAGATGACCACTCAGTATGCAACTGGCAAGGACAACGGAGGTAAAACATCACAATTAGAGCCTTTCGGACCAAAAGAACCCTGGTTCCACTCAGACTTTGAAGAACAGTTGGTGCTATCCAGGGACCCGGTCTGTGTTAGCACCAGCTTTTAGGAACGTCCAAGGATACAGCAAGAATGTTAACAGAGGGTGTTTTACAATGATAGTAAACAGTACAAACAAGATGGCGGGGTGCATAGATTACCCATGTGCATTTGCGCTGTTATTCCAGATGTTTGTTTGTTGTCCAAAATGCCAGCACAGATCAACTACCTGTGATAGGAAGAAGTTTCTTCAGCAGACCTGTAGGTGTCAATCTGGGTGGCTTCTTTTTGCTCAACAATTGATGTTTTCACAGATCGTGCTGAAGAACCTACTACTATTCTTTGGTTCCCACTGGGAAGAAACTTTTTGGGTTCCTAATGTTTTGTTTATTTTTTGTTGGAAATGCAACAAATGGTTCAAAATAAGGTCCACCAAACCAAAGCATTGCTGGAAACAGGCTAAATGAGTGTGGCTTATATACAGTACATAGAATCACAGGTGAATAGAGTTAGTATATAGATGACATAGTGAATCACACGACCTGGAAAATGGAGTCCATAGACATTAATGACTCTGAAACAACAGGATGATCCGATGAACTGGGGTGCGTGACAGATTATGGTTAATCATTGTGTACATGAACATGAAAGCATGGTGTTTATGACGGCCAGTGATGTAAAATATGACCTGAAATATACTACCAAAATATGTATAAAACCATTTATAATGAGATATAGCTATTGCCACCAGAGTTAGACCCAACTAAGCTTAAGTTTGCAAGGAAACCTACATCACGAAAACTAAGAAGTGTCTATCTGTACCGTAAACTGTGTAAATTTTTGGGACTGAGCTTCAGCAAAAATCAAATTAGCCTGTACAGTATATATACAAATTCATATATTTAAGACAGCTGGTCTAGACAACTTGTCTAAAATGGCCTCCTATGTTACAGCACATCAGCTAGCAAGATGGGGGCCCTAAAGAATCCTAATCAAGGCCCTAACTAGTGCCAGTACAGAGACTGAAATTCTCTTTATTCATTCATGAACTGGCAAAAGATCACAGAATATGCCCAATGAAATGATACATAATTGTACTGACGTTCATAAATCAGGTGAACATCATTGCCTTGTCTGATAATAGCCATTTCCACTGTTAGAGCAATAAGCAAGAAGGTTAGAAGAACCTGAGCTATAGTGGACCTACCTGAAAGTGTTTTACACCATTGCACAGTGAGGTCAATGATTAGAAAGGCGAAGAGTTACTAACGATCACGTTTGGAGATCTGCAGACAGTCATAGCATTTTAATGGTCACTACGTTTTCAAAACTACAATTGGATGCCCAGTCTGTACCAACAAACTATGCAGAAGCCATGCCAGGAGAAAGTCTTTCCCTTCATCTAGCCACAAATGTAAGCATCTGGAGTTTGCTAGACAGTGCTGAAACTTTGGAACCGAGCTCTACGGTTAAACAAGACAATAATAAGCGGCAAAAAAAGAAGAATGGCTTAACAGACATTTTTTTTATCCCCACTGTTAGGTATGGTGGAGGACCTGGGATGTTTCAGGGGTGTTTTTCCTCCAAGGTCTCTGGGAACCTTCTTAGAATCTATGGCATCATGACCTCCGTTAAGCACCACAGGATTTTTCCAATGAAAGTCTTGGCCTGAAAGCTAGGTTGTGGCCTTCCAGCAGGACAATGATTTAAAACATATGTTCTCAATTCGCACAAAGACGGCTGAGGGATCTCAGAATTGTTTGAAAGGAAAAGTAAAAGCTAAATCTTCCTATGACCTGTTAAAGACTAATCATCCATAAAGGCCATGCATTTTAACCCCTTTATTGTGAGGTCAGCACTCATCGGCAATCGGTACTCAGGAGCAATTGGTAAGATGATGCAACTTGATGGATTCCCACTCCAAACAACAGTGGTGGTCATACCAGAAGAAGTCTCAACATCAAACTTCATCCCCTTACTCTCCAAGAGCTTCTCCAGTGGTGGAAAGCAGCTCCAATGTTAACTCTAGTTCTGCTTCTATTTAAATCACCTCCTTTGTTTGCTGCTGAATGTGGTTTCTTGCCCAGAGCTTCAGGCATCATTGCATGAACTGATTCTTTCATTGGCTACCAGTTCTGAAATGATCTAACCAGGAGCAGAACCTTCAACATGATTTATAAGAGGTTAGAATATGGCATCGGGGCAGCAGCACTACTTCTTCATCCTCCAATGTTGGACTGATTCTGCTTCAGTGACTCACTATCACCTCTTGAGGTACAAAGTGGTATCACAAGAGAGGACAGCTTGGGGTTAGCTGGTTAGCATGCTAACTTCAGTAGATCTTTTGGCAACACAATACATAGATGTCTTAGATACACCCTCAAAATTGTTACGTCTTTACATTCTACTGATCATTTTTGGGTTTTTTTAAGAATTTTTAAAACTAAAAAATTGCAATAGCTGGTGTTGGGCCAATATGTGCTTTTAACTTCAGTTTGGAAGAGAAAACTGTCAAAGCTGTTCACACCAGGCCAAACATTTTGATAAACATGAAGCTGATGAAGGTAAACCTGTAGAGTGTTTGGCTGATGCTCTTATCCAGAGCGACCTACAGTTTGCATTTACACAGACACAGGCGAAGGTAATGTTAGGAAATGCTCAAGGACTCTTATTCGAATAGTCTAAGGTGGTTGCCCAGATGGGGAATCGAATCCCTGCCTACAGCATGGAGGGCGGAGTGGGACCTTCTACGCTATACCAAACACTTTTAGTATATTAGTACAGAAAGCTGTTTAAAATCAGTTTTATTTTATTTCACTTTTATACCATTGAAAAGAAAGCCTGCCCTCCTTAAAATATTTATTGTAACCAATAATTTTTTCCAATGAAAAACGAGTATCTCCAAAACGGCAACTTCACAGGAGAGGGCAAAAACCTTTCATTTAATTTGAATGTATGTCAATGGAACCAGACGTTTTTACCAAGCAATTTGGGGCCATATCTGTTGGTCTCACACATCACATGACATTTTTACACAGTGTAAACAGCAGCTGCTGTGTTCAAATGATGCATAAAAATGGAGATACATGTTGTTCATTTGGACAGCTGTGTTTATTAAAGAGGGCCGAGTGTCCCCAAACTTTTGCTGGTAGGCCTACCACATGAAGGGCTTTAGAGGGACACTCTGATCACACAAAGGCTAAGCGCACTACAGTTTTCACACATGCAGCTTTCACACAGTCCTGCAGCCAATAGTTTGCCTGGAGCACAAACAATGCATTCAGGTGTGAGCCAATCAGATCGCCAGGCTCAGAAAACCCAGACCTGCCCCTGCGCTATTTGGTTGTGGCGTGAAAGCACCCGGGGCCAAGCCCATCCCCGAGGTGACCCATAGCTCCAACATGCGTGGCAGGGTTCCAAGCAGAGAGTGGGGGTGGGGAGTTAGTGGTGGTGGTGGTGGAGGTGGGGGGAGCTAATAGCCAACTTGCAGGGATTTTGCATTGTTTATTTATCAGCGCTGCCTTGGGTCACGCCGCCATCTCGCCGAGACATTTTGGGGCTGGAGCACATTGGCTGCAGGCTGCTTGGCATGTGCATTTTTCCCGAGAATCATTTATATTCCACTCTTGAGGTTAGAGAGGAACATGAGATTGGGGAGACAGTCGAAAAACTCCACTCCGAATCGGCCCCAGGCGCTTGAGGGCCGCGGAGCTGGTATGTTATGGAGAATATTAAAATAGTTATTTATTACAGATTCCGAAAGTCTGGCCGCTACTCAAAACCAGGCGCGGTGCCCCCTCATAGTAATGAGAAGGCTAACTGATGCAAGCGCTCCGGCAGAGTTACTCATTCACTTGGATGTGTGTTTATGGGATAAAAGCTTCGCGGCCCAGGCTCTGTGTTTTTGAATGCCTTGTCTGAGCCGCGCCCTGCAGCAAAGTCTTGCAAGAACACCAGAACACACCCATACACTGACATGTACACACACTCACTCACACACATGCAGCATTGTTCAGAAGTTTGGAATCAGCGTTCTTTTTTTTTTTCCAATCATATAAAACTTGTATTCCCACTGTCGGAACACAACCTTGTATCTGCAGAACTGAAACTTTTCAGGAGAAGGAACAAAAGCCTTTACTTTGAATGGAAGTCAATGGAACCGAACTTCTATCCAAGCATATTTGAAGCATTAGTGTTGGTCCATTCATCATGGAGTGTCGCACATAATGTGACGGCCAGCTGGTTATATATATGGATGTAGGCCTCATCAATGTGCAGACAGTCTTCCATCACAGAATTGCACAGTTGGGCCAGATTTGGTGGATGGCTTCCCTAGCACAATTCTGAGGAGAGGTTCCTGTAGACTGGGATTTTAGCCACTGCTGGTAGACCAGTATGGCCGTACGCTTCCATACACCTGCAGATTCAGCTACTTCCTTCACACTATGGTCATTTTCCACATATGGAACGAGACATTCACCGCACTGTAGCACCTCTTCTCAATCTATGGGTCCCATCACTCACACCCAACAGGTATGTACAGTATAACCCCACCATCCTCGTGCAGAGTGCCATCTGCAGGAGCCTGAAGTTACTACCACCTTAGACGCAGAAGGTACTATTATATATATAGTACTGTGTGCATTATATATTACATTATACATTATATATATATATGTATATATATATATATATATATATATATATATATATATATATATATATATATATATATATATATATAAATATATTATAAATATATATATATATAATATACATACTCCATTCTAGATCTAGTTATTATGGTATGTAATAGACCAGATAGTATTCTGACTTTAGATGAAGTGATTCCAAAGTTTGGAACAGGAGAGTCCGAACACTCATAGCATTCGTGCAGTAAGTGCACCGTTCCCCACCACCACCCTCCTCTGCGTTTGTCCTTCACCTGAGAGGGTAAGTGGACCGGATCACCTGGTCAATGACTCCCCCCGCAGCTGGTGGGCAGGCGCACCCGAACCTGCTCGTCCGGCGTGTTTTTGTGTGTGCTGGGATAATTCTGTTGCTGGCCGTCCGAGGGACTAGCCATCCATCACGGCGCAGCACCGGCCCCGAGGCTTTCCTCTAATACAGAGGACAGACATGGTCCCAGGCTATGTGGGACACAATGCCGCTCTTTCAACAGACCTATAAATACATGATCTGTCAGCGCGGCGCGCCCACAGGCGCTGGCGGCTAACGCTCGGGCCCCGGGCGGCCCATCACTTATGTTAAGATATTCAGCCGCTCGGGGCCATGGCTGAGGCTCAGTTCATTTCAACCTCTCATCAAACCACAGCTCTCTCCCTCTCTTTTACTCTCTCTCTCTCTCACTCTCTCCTTCTCTCCCCCCTAGTCATGTGAATAACTAAATATCAGGAGAATGGAAGGGGGGAAAAGAACAGAGAGGCAGAGAGAGAGAGAGGGAGAGAGATATCGGGGGGTTATTCATTATGATTGAAAGCAAAACCATAACCAAGCAACCCAATTAGAAGAGGCCGGAAATGCTGTTGACCATCAGTAGGTCCTCGGGGGATGTAGCAGTCTGGTGACGGACTGTGGAGAATTTCAGGAATAATGTGCCTGACGGTCAGGAGACAATGATCACATGACATCAGTCCTCCCAACACAGTGTCACCCAAACCAAGTAGCTCACAAATGTTAGTGACAGAGTGGGAGTCACATATGATATGTAATCAGGCTACTTGCTTTAGAATCTGAGTTCTGTCTTCCGTTCAGTCCATATCCATTGTGGGTTTTTTTTTTCAAAGTTTGGTCCCTAAAAACAAAAATTCATAACAATAAAATGAGAAATAGGATGGACAAAATACACAATGGTCCTTTTTAAAAGTATCATAGAAGGTATTTCTATGATACTTTTAAAAATGGGGCAGTTGTGGGCTTGGGGGCAGTCGTGGGCTGGAGTTTAGGGAACCAGCCTTGGGGGCAGTCGTGGGCTGGAGTTTAGGGAACCAGCCTTGGGGGCAGTCGTGGGCTTGGGGGCAGTCGTGGGCTGGAGTTTAGGAAACCAGCCTTGTGACCGGAGGGTCGCTGGTTCGATTCCCTGAGCCTACAGTAACGGCTGAGGTGCCCTTGCGCAAGGCACCTAACCCCTAACAAGGCACCTAACCCCTAACTGCTCCCGGGCGCCGACCGCTCCGGGTAAGTGTGCTCACTGCCCTCTAGTGTGTTCACTAGTGAGTGTGTTTGTGGGTGTTTCACTTCACGGATGGGTTAAATGCGGAGACTAAATTTCCCCACTGTGGGATCAACAAGGGATTTAAATGAAGACATTTGGATTGCTCTCTGATGTTTTACACTACCAGTCAAACGTTTAGACATGGCGACTCATAGAAGGCTCCCCTGTATCTTAATGCTTTACTGTAGAATAAAAGTGAAAGGCATCAAACTACAAAATACCACTCATGGAATTATACAGGCCACCTTAAACGACTCCAAAATGGAACTTTAGAGAAAGATAAAAAAGTCTCTCAACAGAAATTGATATAACAAGATGTCTTCTAAGCAGTTTTGGGACAATTCTATTGGTCTGTCCGTCATGGATATTTGCTAAATTGTGAGTCAAATTTATGTATAGAGCTTTTTACAACACATGTTTCATTTACGACATTTATCCAGAGCGACTTACAAGGGTGTTCATATTACAGGTAGGCCAATGTAGTGTTAGGAGTCTTACCCAAGGTCTCTTATTGGTGTAGCACAGCACCCAGACCGGGATTCCAACCCCAGTCTCCCACATGTGGTGCTGGCTCCCTGGTGGGTAGTGGTGTTGTCCTTTGAGCTACACCACAAAGCAGTTTTACGGAGAATCCAGAGGCCAAGCCCCCAACTGAGCAAGCCTCTTGCTCAGAGCAAGAGGAAGAACCCACGAGAGGAACCAAGACTCAAAAGGGGAAACATCCTCTCTCGTAAGGTTGACCCCGGATAGCAACAATCCCAAAAAGGATCAGAGTAGTTAATTATAGGTAATGCTGAATAAGAACTATTAGGAACTGTTACTTAGAGGACCACAATGATAGTCTATTAGAACGAATATCAGATGAATTGGAGTCTTAAAACTGTTCAAAAATATATTAATATAATATATTAGTGGAGTAGATATGGCAAACTCATCAAGAGTATATGTGGTATATCAGGATTCAAGGATTCAAGGATTCAAGGATTCAAGGAGACTTTATTGTCATTCGCATCACATGTGGTACATGGGGTGGAACGAAATTGTGGTACCCAAGGACCCAGTTTTACCCAGACAGCAGTACTTAAATAAATAAAATAAACATAAATATATAAAAATATATGTAAAAATGAAAATAAAATACAGAGAGAAGAGCAGCAGTAAATGGAGAAGGTAGCAGCAGAGTGTAATAAAGTGACTAGTGTTGCTAAAGTGTCTGTGCAGTGGTTCCACTAAGTGGCGTTTAAAAGTCTTACAGCTTCCGGAATGAAGCTGTTCCTCAGTCTGTTCGTTCTACACTTAATGCTCCGCAGCCTCCTGCCTGAGGGGAGCGGGACAAACAGTGAGTGTGCTGGGTGAGTGGGGTCCTTCATGATGCAGGTGGCCCTCTTCCTGCATCTGGAGGTGTAGATGTCCGTGGTGGTGGGGAAGCTGACTCCGACAGACCTCTGTGCAGCCTTCACCACCCTCTGCAGAGCTTTCCTGTCTGCAGCAGAGCAGCTTCCATGCCACACGTTGATGCTGGAGCATAGAACGCTCTCCACCACACATCTGTAGAAGGAGGTGAGGACCGAGCTCCCGAGCCCAGCTCGCCTCAACCGCCTGAGGAAGTAGAGCCGCTGGTGTGCCTTCCTGACCAGGCTGGAAGTGTTGTTGCTCCAGGTGAGGTTGTTGCTCAGGTGAACACCCAAGTACCTGTAGCTGGAGACCACTTCCACCGCAGACCCTCCGACATGCAGGGGGAGGTGGGCATGTCTGCCCCTTCTGAAGTCCACAATCATCTCCTTCGTCTTCTTTATGTTGATGCAGAGGTTGTTCTTTCTGCACCAACCCTCCAGGTGTTCTACCTCCTGCCTGTAGCCGGACTCGTCTGTATTGTATTGACTCTCATCAGTTGGAACTGTTAAGTGTGGGGCTGTCTTTAAGTTCACCAACTACATCCATTTAGCTGGGGGTGTCTAAACTTTTGACTGGTCATGTACCTAGAAGGTTGGGGTGATGAAAGCCCAGATTTGATTTTATACGCCCATATAAACACACCCTGTGTTTAGGCTCTAGAATGAAACAAGCTGTTTTGCCTTTTATGGTGCCCTCATGAATATCCTTATGAGAGCAAAGCTCTGATTGGCTGGCTTAGAAGCAATATGTCTAAACAGACATATGAAGGAAGGTAAAACGATCCCCTATGTACATTAGCTTGGTCCTTGTACTGTTTAGCCAGCTATGCTAATGTTAGCAGTACTAGCTACTTGCTTTCCATCTGGATATCAACACAATACATTAAAGTTGTTCCTCACTATGAAACCCTTAGTTCAAGATGATCTGAAGCTTCAACCAGCAAACACTGAGGCCATCACACAGCATGGCTGCTACTTATAGGTTGCCGTTGAGATTGTGATAGTACTGAAGGTGGAATTTTGGAACTTTGTTTGTCTTTGTGTGCTATATGAAGCTGCTCGATATTGTCCAAAGTTTAAAAATGAATAGCGGCAATGTCCCATCCACAGTCCCCAAAGTACTTTCGCTGGCAAGAAAGGGTGGAGCAGTGAAACTGTAAGTTTATTAAGAAGATGGTAGTAGGAAGCCAACTTCAGCCTTGTCTGAACATCAACCATGCTCAATGAGAGATGATTGGGAAGCGGGTCAAAAGCCTACAAAGGTGGACTCTATTACTCCACTGCTCATGATCTGTTCTCGTCTTTTCCTGCTGGGCTGTAATTAAGCTGGTGTATGTGCATTTTGTGGGGGTCATTTTGGGAAGAGTCTGGAATGTTATATAACTTTCTAGGATTTTGGAAACTGCTCGTTTATCTGCCCTCATTAACAAACACAGGATCTGTACTTGAAGAAGGAAAAACAAGTGTATGAGGTTCACAGTTAGTTCTATGTGATGAAATATTATTCAGGTATGACGAGCTAAATACAGTTTTCCATTCTATGGCACCTTTAGGCTTGTTTTATTGATACACAAAGGTCACCAGCAGAGAGAGAAACGAGGATCTGAAGTGGAACCTAGGAAGGAATAACACCTAACTCAGTGCTCTATGAGTTTATCATACCGGCTGGGGTCTTTGCTAAGTCTCCCATTACTCATTGCCAAGCATTTCTGTTTACTCATTTGAGCCAGGCTGGCAAAGTGTTTAATGATCATCCCTTGTTATGGCTCTGGTGCATCTCATCGTCCTGTACCTTTAGTGCTGAGTTAGCGTTGCTGGCTCTGTCCCTTTTCGAGTCCTCATATCTCCCTCTGCTGGTGACCTTTGCATGTTTAGATTAAATAACCTTAAAAAGGACACAGAGTGGCAATACACATAACTCATAACCATACTCTAACATATACACTCATCATTAAAAGGATAGCTGCAAACAGAAGGAGGTGTGGGACTGCAGTGCTGTTGGGAAGGAAGATAAAGGTGACCAGGAACAATAAATGATGATCAGTTCAGACTGATATGATCAATATTCATTGAGCTACACATACAGAAGTAGTGTTGCTCAGTATGGTGTCAGGCCACAATGTTTGCTAACTCAACATGCCAGGCGTCTCAGTATGGAGATATAGAGGTTCCTAATTGTGAAAATCCATCCCATGCAGGTTAAATATCAGATTGTGGGGTAGGGGTGGCGGTAGAGTACCATCAAGGGCGTCTGGTCATGTGGCATGTGACAACAAGCCATTAATCTTGGGGCTCACCACAGTGCCTCCACACACGGGTTTGTTGGTCATCTCCACCAATACGAAAGCTAGACTCATCACCGAAGATGATCCACTGCCATTTTGAGTCCCAACATGACAGTCTCACATCATTGCAGTCTTTAGTGACATTGACGTGGGTGAAGTTTGAATCATTTGCATGTCTTACAACGTCTAACCCAACCACCAACTTTCCTTCCTGTTGGTTGATTCCTACTGGATGCCACTAATGGGACACACACCTTTCAAAAAGTTCAACTTTTGTCTCGTCAGTCCACAGAGTATTTTCCCAAAAGTCTTGGGGATCATCAAGACTTTTTCTGGAAGAACTGAGACGAGCCTTAATGTTCTTTTTGACCAGCAGTGGTTTTTGTCTTGGCACTCTGCTATGCAGGACATTTTTACCCAGTGTCTTTCTTATAAGTCATGAACGCTGACTTTAACTGAGGCAAGTGAGGCCTGCAGTTCTTTGGATGTTGTTGTGCGGTCTTTGGTGACCTCTTGGATGAGTCCTTGCCGCGCTCTTGTGGAAATTTTGGTTGGCCAGCCACTCCTGGGAAGGTTCACCATTGTTCCACATTTTCGCCATTTGTGGATAATGGCTCTCCCTGTGGTTCGCTGGAGTCCCAAAACTTTAGGAATGGCTTTATAACCTTTTCCAGACTGTTAGATCTCAGTTACTCTCTTTCTCATTTGTTCTTAAAGTTCTTTGGATCTTGGCATGATGTCTAGCTTTTGAGTATCTGTTGGTCTACTTCGCTTTGACAGGCAGGTCTACAGGTGTGGCAGTAATCAGGCCTGGGTGTGGCTAGAGAAATTGAACTCAGGTGTGATAAACCACAGTTATGTTTTAAATGGAGGGCGAACACTTTTTCACACAAGGCCATGTAGGCTTGATTTTTTTTCTCCCTTTTTATAAAAACCTTCATTTAAAAACTGCATTTAATATTTACTTGTGTTGTCTTTGCCCAATATTTAAATTTGTTTGACAAACATGGATAAAAATAAGAAATCATGAAGGGGGCAAAGACTTTTTCACACCACTGTATTTGTAAAGCTATGATGAGGGAACATTAAGCCACTTTGACCCAGTTTTGTGGCTTTACCAGCTATATAGAGTTAGATATCAGCAAACTAGCTCTTTACAACCCCTCTGAACCATCACTAGCACTGAGCAATTGGTTTGGTGGTTTAACTGCCATGTACTGAAATAAAGGGCAACCAGCTGATGGTGTAGGTCCACACTTTCTCCAGACCTCCATATTTGCCACTTGTGAAGTTTTAAAGCTGCTCTGTATAAACTCTTGAGTAACATGGAAGCCTAATTAGCCAAGCCTTCCTAGCCAGTTTGTTAGCAATATGCCCTCTTGAAAAAATATCAGTTTCAGATGTAAGCAGATGTGAGTGACTTTATCTGTGACTGCAAACAGCATCAGTAGACCCCTGAGACCATCCTTTTCTCTGCCACAATGAGAGGGTAAAGGTCAGTGAGGCCCTGTCCTCATTTCCAGGTGCCCATGAGTAATGCAGTGCTCCAAGGTGTCCAGTTTCTCTTTTTCGAGTTCAGATATGTGCTCATGAGCGCCCTCTGCGCACCCTTGCAGCGCCCTCATTGATGTGTACTCAGTGGCCTCTTACCCAAAACTCACTGAGGTCCACTAACAATAGGCTTGTTCACTGATTCTGGACCAACACGTCAGAGAAGAAGAGGAGTTCAAAGTCATTGCTTCATCATTTTACTGTGTCATTCATCGGCACTATGCTTGCTCTGTGGGACAACTTAGCAGATATGCTAATTAGAAGAAGAAGTACAAAGTCTATTATATATGCATAGCCTGTATTTTGAATAGGCCTGTCCCAAATACACCCTGGAACACTCTTGCCCTGTATGTACATCGTCAACTTCACCAAAGTGTGGACTTGAAAGAAGATTACAGGGCTGATGGAAACGGAGAAGCTGATGATCTCAGCCCTTTGCACCCCTTTCTGACGCATCCTGCCTGCGTTATATGTATTGTGGCATCAGCATTGAATGGGACATGGGAAAGTGCTTTGGAGGTGCATGCTCTTTTATTACCCCTAGCAGCAGTGGAGCTGAAATAGGCCAGGAAGCAGGCCGGTCACTTCCAGCCATACATATTCCATTCTTGGTAGATACTGTACAAAGAAATATCTAACTTCCCCACAGTCCAGCACAGCACAACCTATACACAAACAAAACCAGCACAGCAATTCATTTACAACAGTGAACCTCTCCTACCGCAACCGCTTGGCCACTCTGCATGGCCATGCTCCCTGTGCATAGCTAGCTGTTCAAGCCAGTAGCAGGCTCGCACTAAGGTCAGCCATCCTGGTGCCCTCCCAGAGTTCGAGTAGAGTCCCTGGGGTACAAATCCAGGAAGTGCCCAGTCTCACTCTTCCCTCAAACACCAGATATGCCTGCCATAACCATTTTCTCGGCTCAACCACCAGCGCACCCATCCACTCCTCAGAAAGCAGCCATCTGGCCCAGCACACTGTAGGCCCGAAGCGTTGCTGGGTGGCCATGGCCAGTGCCGCCAGGCTACCATGATGGTCTGCCAGCAAGTCCTCTCCAAGCCGATGTTCAGGTGTTCTTGTTGGCATCTCTTCTTCCGTCCTCCAGCCAGGTTCCATTGACGGGCCTCGTTGTGCTGCCTCTTCTGCCATCTTTGTCTGCTTCTTCCTCTGCAGTCCTTGGCCAGGCTTTGGTCCTGTGTGCCATCCATCTTTAAGTTTGTAGTAGTCTGGTAGGCCATTAGGGGAGCACTATCCCACTTCTAACACCAATGTGATGATGGCCTAGAAGACGATACAGGAAACTTTGCTTTTGAGGTACATGGTCTTTCATTGCCCAAAGCAGACAAGGAGAACTGACACTTTAGCACTGGCTGAAATGGCCAGGAAGCAGGTAGGTCATTTCTAACTATACGCGTTACATTCCTGGTAGATACACAAATCTATCTAACCTGCCTACAGCCCAGCACACTGTAGGACATGCAACACACATGACACGTGTTACCAACAACACACAACATCTTCTTAGCTTATTCCTGTGCAGGATTTGTGTGTGTGGCTGCTCTGTATGGCCATGTGAACCAGTGAAAGGACACTGCAATACGAAACTTTCTTTGGACCGCACACATTGCTTATGTCAATGCATTTGAGGGAGAGGTGTATGCGAAATGTGGAAGATCATGCAAAAGGTTGGTATCATATAGTCATTGTCCAAAGAAAAACACGTATCTCCATTTTTGTTGATTTTTACTTTTATGCCTCATTTGATCACATAAGCTACTATTTACACTGTGTTGAAATTTCATAAAGAATGGGCCAACAAAAATGGCCCAAAACAGCTTGGAGAGACGTCTGGTTCCATAGACTTCCATTCAAATTAAACTAGGTTTTTGGTCTCTCCTGTAAAATTGCCATTTTGGAGATACCTGTTTTTCTTTGTACAGCAACAATATACTGTATATTCTTCTTAGTTATTTACAGTTTGAGCAACTCAGGAGGGTTTAGTGGCGATCTTCCTCCAGCTTTTATTGTTTATATGGTTTTGGGGGTCACAGAACTGGATTTTGAGAGACCTTCTTTCACAGTGACAGCAGGCCCAGCAGCTTAACGAAGGCAAAATCCACGAACATGTGTTTGCCATTGCAGTAACACTGTTTAGATTCCGGGTCCAGATGTACCAATGGGTAGGATTACACCTCTGTCAAATATTTTGGTTGGAAAGTTCTTCCATGACCTTTCATTTCTTACGTGTTTCCAGCTAGTTGATGACTGCATGTGCCTTTTAAACCTGCACCTTGATCAGTTGAAAATTAGGCAGGTGCATGTTGTGATACACTCGTACGTGCATCTTGGGTGGCCACATGTCCGGTTTTAGGCCGGACCATCCAGTTTTTCAAATGCCAGTCCTCCATCCGGCGCAATACCTGGGGGGACGCCTATTTGTCGGGGGGACTTACCATTGTTTATTGGTGAGCAATGGCATTGGCTCACGTCCACATCAAAACACATGCTTTGCATTTCATTGGTTTAACAAGGTCATGTGACATTGCTCGCCTACCAGCTAACTGCAGGTCCGCCCTCGTAATGCTAGTCAGTTAGTAAGCTCCTGCCTGACTCATGAATGTCATTCATATCACCCAATTAGGTGAGTAAACCATCATGTATGTGTTATGTAGGTTAGGTTATGATTCTAATTCTGTTCCAGTATCATGCCCAGCAACCCCTCCCTTATGATGTCCTCCTTTTTTGGGGGTTGGGTGGGGGGGTCCTTCTCAGCGTTAATCCTAGACCCCTCCAAATAATTGTGTGCTAGTTCAGAAGCAGAATGGTAATGGTAATTTTAGAGAAGGCCGTGAATAATTTCACACTCGTGCTATTTGGCCATAAGAGCAGAGAGAGTGGACCTTGGGCCTAAGCCTCTATCTACGAGTGTATCTTACTCACTGACTCATCGGACCTCGAGGGCTGTACGTTCACAGCATTTACAAACGCTAACGCTAACAATCAGCCTTGTCCTCTTCTTCCCCTTTAATGAGGAAAGTGATGAGTCTGGCCTTCTTTGCGGCGGGCGCGGCGGCTGCTTTCCTCACCTCCGACGGCACCTATCTCAGGTGAGAATCTGCTCCCTCGCTAGCCCCCAGGCCAAGATCACCAATCACGGCATCTGTTGCTGGGCAGATTAGCGTGAGGCGGCACGGGGGAATGCTAAATAGGTGAGTGTTGCCATCTTGCATAATGTGGCAACAGCACTGCGAGACACAACAGCGTGTTTGTGTTTGTATATACATTATGTGGCTCTGGGCTGTGGAATTTCTGGAGGTGAAGAGGAATTATAGAGGAGATAAGGTGACAGCCAGGCTTGCTGATACTGTGTATTTTGAGGTCGCCTATAATAAGTCTGCCTTACGCAGGGATATGTGAGGGACACCGAAGGGGATGAGATGCTGCAAAATGTTTGACCACTGGGACACAGTGAGAAAGGAGACCTTGTTTGTCAGTGACAGGTAACAGTCGGCTACAGCACCACAAGAAGTCTTGATTATGTTGTATACGGTATGTTGTTAGCTAGCTTATAAAGGCTCACCAGCCTAGCTGTAAACCCAGTCTCCACCTTGTACAGTGGGGTTCAGTTTGAGCTGATCTGTTGATGGATAATATGTGAATATTAGAAGTAGAATTAAAATTAGAACCCATTTAATCCATCCGTAAAGTAAAACAACCACTATAGAGGGCAGTGAACACATTTGCCTGGAGAGGTGGAGGTTGGAGTTGGAGGTTAGCTGCCTTGCTCAAGGCCACTAAGGTCATTACTGTCGGTTCAGGGAATCAAGCTGGCAGCCCTCTGGTCACAAGGCTGGTTCCCTAACCTCCAATCCATGATTGCCCCATGAACTAGCCAAACTCCAGCAACTGAATGGTCAGTTTCTGACGACAGAGCCACTGTTAGTGCTAACTGTGACTGAAAAACTCATACCAGCACCTCTAATGCTACCATGGACGTCGCTAGCTAAGAGTACACCAATGTCTGGACCTCAGTAGGACAACTGCTTTATTCATGCATCTCCAGTTATGACTTTTAAACGAGGGCAATCATTAAAGCTACCTCCAAACTCTGTTATTTAGACTGACCTTAACTCTGATTGCCTAATCACTATGTAAACCTACATTTTTGCTTTATATATGTCTGTGTATTAATCTCTAGGTATCAGCACTGGCCTCTTGTTCGGGCAGTGTCTGAGCGTATGGTGAGTTAGGCTCAACGGAACACTAAGCACGGGTGTAAGTCGCTCTGGATAAGAGCGTCTGCTTAATGCCTTAAATGTAAATTTAGCAGATAGCACTAGTAAATAACTTAGTGGAACATCGTGCACAAGCAGTACAATTTTATGAGACCCAAGAAATGACAGTGTATTTCCAAAACCATTTCATCTGAAGATGCCCCAAATTGTATATGGACCACAGTGGAGATACTTAATGTAAAATGTTCATCCAGTAAATGTAGAAGCTCCTCCCTTTAGACCTCCACTGGAGTAACAGTACTAAAGTATTTACCTTCAGATGTACTGAAGTATGGAGAGTAACAGGAGCATGGTTTATTATGGCTCTAATGTCCTATTATCATTTCTGGAACAGGACTCTTCATCAGCTCAGTGTAGGTGAAGAGACTCTAGTGTCTCTCAGTCCACCAGTCTTTAATAGAAGTTCATTGATTAGTCTGACACTGATGTCTATTTAAATGATCTTAAGCATAGAACACTGAAGGAGAACAGTTTCCATTAGCTAGAACCCAGCTCTGTCAGTCTTAAAGTCGGACCCCTAAACTTACCCTTGTGAAAACCATATACTCTATATCGGTGCTGTCCAATAAAAAAACATGTATCTCCATATTTGTCCATTTTGACTTTTCATTTGAGAACAGTAGCTGTCGTTTACACTCTCTCAGAATCTCATGATGAACGGACCAACAGAAAGGGCCAAAAAGTGGTTGGAAATATGTCTGGTTCCATTGACTTCACTACTTAAAAAACAATGACTTTTAGTCTGTAGCCACGCCTCTGCAGTTTAGAACAGGAAGTGAAGGTTTGACCCAAAAACGTTCTAAAAATGCAATGTTCCATTAATGTTTTCAACAGGAGGTTTTCCTTTGGTTCTAAGGGTAGGAGAACATTCTCTAAGAATGTTCTGTCATCTCAGCTCTCAGTAACACCCATAAAACCTTTTCAGAAAACATTGCACTGAGGATGTTCTTCAGTGTTATCATGTAACTTCTCTGGCCCTGACAGCATCCTCAAATCATTCACATTTACATTCAAAGCATTAAGCAGATGCTCTTATCCAGAGCGACTTACAACCCAGCTTAGCGTTCTGATGGATAATGCTTCCTAGCTAGTACAAGAGGCTACAGTCTAAAACTCTCCTTGAGCTCAGACGCTGCCCAAACAAGGGCCATTGCTGATACCTAGAAACATGAATACAGAGTTAGGTACAGTACAAGTGCACTACTTACCAAGCCCATTAAGCACTGATACCTAGAGAGAAAAAATGTCCATCTCAGTGCCAAAACAAAGTCAATATGTACATCTATTAGTCCTTTCTAAGTTAAGTGCTTTACAAAGAGACGGGTCTTTAGCCTGCGCTTAAAGAAAGTTGCATCCTCTGAATGTTGCAGTTAAAAATGATTTCCTAGTTTGTATTTCACTTCACAGGAACTTTATCAGACATTATAAACATCTCTAAAATGTTCTTTAACTATGTTTTAGATTACACATCTTCTCTAAGGCTATTAGAACGCGTAGGGGACGTTAGCCAAAGTTCATTTTGACGTCCCTCGCGGCTGCATGGTGAGCAGTTAGACCCCATCGTTCTGAAGTAAGACTGAAAGTCAGTATGTAACACTAAACTTTCCACAGTTAAGTAAACTGTTTTTCTGTTTTAATAAAAATATGCTGATTTTGTGTTTAAAGCTGGGTTTGCTAGCCACGTCACTAGTCACAGACTGAAACACTGAAACCAAATATCGCCACTGAAACATTTGGTAAAGTAGAGTAGTGTTATTATTGTAATGGTAGTGACCTAGTAATGAAATCCCATGTTAAATTATTAATTATAATTAAATAATCATAATTAAGAAAAAGCATTGTAGTCCAAAGTCCACATCCGGTACACCAGTTCCTCAAAAAGCCATACGGTCATCTTTATGTGCAGGTGTGCTGTTTCTCCAGAACCCCCGCTATATCCACGACCCAGCCCTACCAACTACAACCAAGCATCTTCAAGCAGAGCGGCTCATGATAGGCACAATAAGAGTGGTATTAATGTATGACACCACGTCATGCAGCAGATTTCACAGTTCAGTCATGTTTACATAGGGGACTACTGGTGTCTTGCTGTAGTTAGCATGAACCTATAAATGAGCCATGTCTTTTTGAACATCTTTTGGACCATGTCACGGCTCTCAAGGCAGTAACTCGGTTAGGCGTCAGAGCTCCAACCTAAAGATATTTCTTTTAGCCTAATTTAACTACAGTTTCCTTCAGGCTTAATAACGTTTCAGCCTGGTCTTAATACCCGACTCAGTTGTGTTATAAATACAGGAGTCCATCTTACCTTAGCATGACTGCTTGTTGGTAAATGGGTTTTAATTCTATCTAACTCACCACACATGGTAGACACTGGGATGATTAATCCAGACCCTTCGGCACTAGAGGCAGGGGCATGTGTGTGTATATGTGTGTGTGGGTGTGTGTGTGTCTTAAAGAGACAGCTCAGGTTTGAACCTAACCACCACTCTCCAACTCTCTCTTTCTCTCTCTCTCTCTCTCTCTTTCTCCGTCTCTCTTTCTCTCTCTCTCCTTCACCACAGCTGTCGCCTCGCAGGCCGGCCCCGAGCCTTCAGCGGGCCCTGCCACTGCTTTCTCCCCTCCAGCCACGGAGGAAAAGAAGGGAAGGAGGGAGGGGAAAGAGAGGAAAAATAAAACTTGGGGCGCATAACGCTAGGCCATCTGGGTAATCTTGTTCAAAAGGCTCCAGGTGATAGCTGCAATTTACACAAGGAAAGGGAGGAAGAAAGAGAGAGGGAAAAAAAAGAGAAAAGGAGCCTCATTACCATATCCAGCTGCCTTGAGCGGCTGAAATTGAATAAACCAAGAATTAGAAAAGAATTACATTAAACCAATACAGAATATTTAACATGAGCGCAGTTTGCTCTCCTAATCGCTCATACCAACAAGGTGAACTGGGAATTGGTGCCGAAGTAGCCAAAGAAATATGCAAATCCGCCTTATTTTGTCAATAAATAACGTTATAAATATCATATTAGGTCCGAGCTGTGGGACTTTAGGACATTTCCCCATTGCATCACAGTGTTTATTTTTTCTGAGGCTTCCTGGTGAGATGATAAGACACTAAAGGAACCAATAGTGAATACAATGACATTTATTGAATGTTTCCCATAATGCATTGCACTCAAGACTAATTAGGCTTAAACAAGACTAATTAGGCTCACTTTACAATGAAACATGGGGATAGTCAGGGTTCTTTATGCATGGATGATATCCAACCTTAGACCCTTCGCCCCCCGCCCCCCTTCATTCAATTCAATTTCCAGCCAGTAAATCATTAAATGCACGTTATTAATTATTCATCAGGAAATAAGTAGAAAACACCATTTACTGATGGTGAGGTCAGGGCCTTGGGGTGGTCAGTCTCCATTGTTCTGAGAACACCAGCAGCTTCTTTGTCTTCTATCTCCATTCCTCAGTGAGGAGCTTCTTGAACAGCTACACATCCTTTCAGACCTCCATAGGGTTGAGTTCAGATCTGAAGGGATCTCAGGGATGCTGCACACTGGAGGCTTACTTTTACTGTGCTTGGAAGGGTAGCATTGTCAGGAAGTCAGGAACACAGGCCACTGAAGAAGCAAAATCACAGCCTCTGATCAGTCAAAAAATCAGAAACACAGCCTCTGATTGGTCAACAAGTGTGGAACACACTCTCCTATTGGCTAACAAGCCAGAAACCCCCCCCCCCCCCCCCCCACTGGTCAACAAGTGAGGAACAGCAGGAATTGGTTAATGAATCAGGAATACAGCTTCTGATTGGTCCACAATTTGCGAATACAGCTTCTAAATTGGTCAACAAACTACAAATACAGCTATTGATTGGCCGACATATCAGGGACATGGTCTCTGATTGGTTGGCAAGTCAGGAACACACACTGATTGGTCAACAAGTTGGGAGTACAGCCTCCCATTGGGCGGCAAATTATAAATACACCCTTTGATTCGCTGACAGTCAGGAACACAGTCTCTGATTGGTCCACTTGGTTTGGCAGTCAGATCGTGAATACAGCCTCTGAGTGGTCAACACATCAGGAAAACAGCCTTGGATAGGTGACAAATCAGGAACAGACCCTATGACTGACCTACAGACACGACCAAAGGCGGCAGCATATGGCTAACAGCCATGCTAACAACAACAATAACCCCCATCAACCCTAATCGCACATGATCACAACAGATCCCTCACTGGAACTGAACAGCACCAGCCTTCCATGTATGACCATCCTTTGGTGCTGCATATGCAACATTGTGGACCTGCAAACCTGTTACACAACTGAAGGATGGACTAACTTGCACTGCAATGTGACACAATACATCATGATGATGGTCCATATCGCCCACCCCTACACTGAAATAAACAAAACTGTGACTCCACAAACCTAAATGCAGCCTACAGTTACGTTTTTCTCCGAAAACAAAAACAGCGACGAAAATAAATACAAGCCGAATCACACTAAAACCTATGGTCATATTATAAAGGTATAAAGTATAATTGGTTCATTTAAGCTGAATGTTCATTCGGAAGCATCTGTTTTGCATCCAGATCCAGGCAGCGAATGGAAATGCCCCGAAAGATCATTTCTGACATAAAACGAACATGGACACATAAACACTTAATGTTCCAATTATACAGCAGCCAAGGGGAGAGGGGAGCGTTTTTCTGGTAAGCCCCTACGGTCATATTTAGTCAAGGAGGGTTGAGCGTGCATGTGTGTGTGTGTGTGTGTGTGTGTGTGGTAAACATTAGGCCTAAACATTTTGCACATTAGCATATGCGCCGTGCTTGTAGTGTGTGAGCTGTGCACTCAGAAACAGTGAAAGTCAGTCATGTGAACCGTTGTGGGCATCAGTGTGTGCTAATGTCATCACTGTATGGGACTGTGTGTGTGTGTGTGTGTGTTGGGGCTTGGCTGGGTTGTGAAAGTTAATGAACTTGTTTGGGTTTGTTTGTGTGCTGAGGGGCCGGAACACCCACACCCGCACCATGGTGGTTCCAGTTGTCTATGCATGGCGTGTAATTCTTATTTAATAATAATAATAATAATAATAATAATAAGAGGTTTATGGCTGAATAAACCCGAGCATGAAAGGAGACTAGCCGTTATGAATGCTGCCTGGTGCTAATGAGACCCACTGTGGTGTTCAATTAAGGTCTGATGAAACCTAAAACAAGGTCCTCCATGTCCTCCACTGAAATTACAGGACTGTGCAAAACGGCCATTACACATATGAAACCAGTGGAGGGGGGCCGTTAGGCCGGGATTAGCTGGGAGTGTCATCTTGTACTTAATGGCAGTTTACGTTGGAAAGGTCTCTGGTTGTTTGATTGAACACTACATGCTTTACGTGGCCAGAAAACACATTAAGCTTTTGGAAACGCTTTACCTGAAGGGTGTCTACATAACAAGTTCATGACATCGTACATAAACGCATTTAAAGCATTAACATTTCAATTAATATCCATAAAGTATACGTGTTTTACATGATAGTAATATGGAGTGCTTTGTCATTTTAAAACACATTTCAAAATAAAAGTCTTAATTTATTATTTTAAAAACAGACTACACTATTTTCAGTGAAATGTCTATTCTGGAGAGGCACAACAAAATGACCTAATAACGAAATTTACTGACAACTTTCAAAATAAAAGTCTTAATTTATTATTTTGAAACCCTTTATTATTAACAAAAATAACGTCTATTCTGGACAACCAAAACAAAAAGGACATAATAATGTTTAACCTAAACAGTGTAAGAGCTGTTAAATAAATGGTCAGGCACGATAAACATTCAAAGAAGACAAAGAGTAGAAAGGAAGAAGAACGAGAAAGTGCGAAATGAGTTGAACGTCTAGACTACGAAAGCACTTTCTGTCCAAAGGGGCAAAGCCAGGTCACTTTTATTTGTTTTCTCCAGAATTAAGTCAAAATTTTATTAGGATTTAAAAATAATACATGGAGGCTTTTATTTTGCAACATGTTTGTCAGTAAATGTATTAGTACTTCATATTAATAACATGTAAAACATGGATACTTTATGAATTTTGATTTAAACATTAATGAAAACGTTATGAAGTGTTTATGTAGGATGTTATGAATGTACACAGGACTTCCAGTACAACCATCCCAGGCTTTGAATGTTCTTAATAACAGACCATTAAACAAACATCATTAGTATGGAAAAGTAAAACATGAGGCAAAATATATCTCCATTTTTAATGATTTGTATGTTAATGCATCATCTGAACACGGCAGCTGCTGTTTACACTGTGTGAACATTCCTTGATGAATGGATCGGCAGAAATGGCCTAAAAAATGGTCCTTTCACTCACATTAAAGTCAATTGGGTTTTTGCTCTCTCCTGTAAAGGTGCCAGTTTGAAGATACTTGTTTTTGTCTAGACAGCTTTGATAATGTGGTTTAACTCTTTACTCTGATTTCCCAAAACAGTCAGCTTTTTTGCACATGAATGTATCATATACAGTTATCGTTCATTACCAATACAACATATATACAGTGCTGATTTTAATACTTAATATGCACCGAGTCAGCCAAGGACTTATGAAGACGTTCATTAGCTCTAGCAGGTATGGCAGATGGTGGTTTGTCTATACTCTGGGGGAAGGTAGATATCCAGGACCACTGATTGTTGACCACCCTTTTAGTCCCTATTTGTGTTTTGGCAACAATAAGAAGTTTTTCGCTGATTAATAATATACAGTATTTATTAAAATAATAAAGGTACACTTGTTTATTAGAAGCATTTTGTACATGTGTCCGTCATCATACGGCTTAATAGGATTCAAAACATATTCCAAACTCTTCAACTGAGATTCCAATCGTGTTTACTGGTGTAAACAATCAATTAGCAGTGTGATCATAAACTCACTGGACAAGAATTGAGTCACCTGTGACTGAAACGTACCTACTAGTGCGTAATACCACAATCCACAAACACCAATAACAGCTGTGACTGAATTTGGCATGGACTGGACAAGTTTCTGGCTGTAGGCCACGTCAGTGTTCAGACATCCTTTGGTGGATGGCTTCCCTGGTACAATTCTGAGGAGAGTATTGTGTAGCCTGGGATTCTAGCCACTGCTGGTAGACCCATACGACTGTATGCTTCCATACACCTGCAGATTCAGCTACTTCCTTCACACTATGGTCTTTGGCCACGCCCAAATGCTCAGTCACTCCTTTGAGCCAATCATTAACATCTGCTCTGAAACCATTTCCCACACATGGATCGAGACCTTCCCTGCACTGTACCACCTCTTCTCAATCTATGGATCTCGTCACTCAATAATCAACCACCACCCACATTATACCGGCTCTGTGGTGGTCCTGTGGGGGTCCTGACCATTGAAGAACAGGGTAATACAGTATACAGAGAAACAGACGGACTAGAGTCTGTACCTGTAGAACTACAGAGTGCACCTACATGGTCAGTGGAGTGGAAGGGTAATGAAAGGTCCTTTGAGCATGTAGGATAAATATAGAATACAGCTCTGATTCTTTTGCCGGGAGCTTCATTTTATCTGAACCCTGTTGAGCAGCTGGCGTGTGTTTGGCCCTGAATTATACACACTCTTCATCACCTCCTTTTCTTTCTCCAAATGAATCCCAGAGAGAGGAGTTTTATTGCATTCACTCAACTATGGGCTGGTATTATACTTTCATATCCGTATTAGACGTCCAGTATTAATATCCTCACCACAGGGCAGTAGCCATATTGACTCACTGAATATGTCCGAAAGAAGGTTTTTGAACTTTGCTCTTTGAGGGGGCTTCCAACCCATATTTGTGGTTCTAAATCGGTTCAGAAAATACATAATCAAAAAAATAAACATAATTCATAATGTGCGTGAGAGAGTGTACCGGGTACAATATCTGAATCATTTGAAATATTACATATAGGTATTGATTGAATGAGGGTTAGTAGCTGGGTCTGCTGTTGACCTACAGGGGTTGGACAATGAAACTGAAACACCTGGTTTTAGACCACAGTCATTTATTAGTATGGTGTAGGGCCTCCTTTTGCGGCCAATACAGCGTCATTTGGGCAGCCATGGTTTTATATTTTTTGGATACAATCCGGGTTAGCACAGCTTCCTCTTGCGTCCACAGTTAATCCTGTTGGATGTGGTTCGTCCTTCTTGGTGGTATGCTGACATTACCCTGGATACTGTGGCTCTTGATACATCGCAAAGACTTGCTGTCTTGGTCACAGATGCGCCAGCAAGACGTGCACCAACAGTTTGTCCTCTTTTGAACTCTGGTATGTCACCCATAATGTTGTGTGCATTGCAGTATTTTGAGCAGAACTGTGCTCTTACCTGCTAACTGAACCTTCACACTCTGCTCTTACTGGTGCAATGTGCAGTTAATGAAGATTGGCCACCAGGCTGGTCCAAGTTAGCCATGAGACCTCCCACACTAAAATGACAGGTGTTTCAGTTTCATTGTGCAAACCCTGTATATCCATTCACTTGAAGGTATACCCATTCAGGATGTAGTTCATGTTCAGCATAATTCAGTGTAGTTCGAGGGCAAGCAGAGAGTGATTTGATTCACTGGAAGTAAATTAATTCTTTGAAATGGTTCTTGAGCCTACGTACGAGTGCCGGCTGAAGCCCAGCTGCAGCTCGCTGTATATTGGAGTGATAGAAGCTGTGATTACATCTCTCCAATTCAAATACCACATTCCGCCTCTTTATTTGGCCCTCTTGCCACAAAGATTGACAGCACTTGG